>CM076576.1:953687772-953958579 GCA_034641835.2 Pinus albicaulis | reverse complement strand
AATCAAATTTCCTCCCCGATATCCTTGGTGAGGGAGGATTTGATCTCATCCATAATCATTTTAGGCGTGTGAACCAAGAAATCACTATAGTCCTCTAGCTCTGTGGTTTTGGATAGAAGATTTTTGTAATGGATATGAACAGCTGATTTAATAGCCTCCTGATCTGTGTGCATATTTCCTTTTTCATCCGTTATAATGATATTATTCCTTGACATTTTGACAATGGCTTGCTTGTGGAAAAATGAGGTGTTTTTATCCCCAGCCTGCAGCCACAGATTCCTTGATTTGAGTCTCCATTTTTCCTCTTCTTTTCTGTTTGCATTGTACAAGGTCAAGTAAAGCCCTTTTTCCTGAGCATGCTTTTCTTTGCTCGCTCCATGAATGCCTATGTCTATTTGGATTTTTTCTAGCTTTCTCTTAGTGTTATGTCTGATTATGTTCGGTTCTCTATAGTGGTGTTTTGCCCATCCTTTGAGAGAAATACGTACAAGCTTCAGCTTTGTCTCCCAGATGTGCATTGGAGAACCATCGACATGTTGTTGCCAATTGTTTTTCACTATATGTCTAGCTTCATAAATGTCACTCCAAAGCGGATTGAATCGAAAATGAAGAGGCTCGAGGGAGGACTGGTCACTGAAGACAAGGGTGACGAGCTAATGGTCCGAGGCAGAACATGGCAGAATGGTAGAGGTTGCAACAGAAAAATAAGAGATGAGGGAAACAACAACTACAAATCTATCAATCCTTTCCATAATGTTTCCAACCTCGAGTATTCGATTGCTCCAAGTAAAGTTCCAATTTTTAGGAATTATTTCCACTAGGTCATGCTCTTGAATAATTGTTTCCAACTGCTCTCTTGAGGGATCAGAGTTGAAGCTGCCTCCTCTTTTTTCATTGGCGTACATAACCAAATTTAGATCCCCTCCAATGATGAAATTAAGATTGTCCTCATTGTCTATGTTAGTTTTCAAAGTGCGCCAACAAACTTCTTTGTCTCTATACTGGTTTGGACCAGAAATATTGTACACAATTATCACAACGTGCCCATGCATGTTCTGAAGTTTGACTTTAATCCATTCATGAGCCTTTACAACTGTCAGTTGTTTCCATGTGTTATGATTCCAAATAGTGGATATTCCTCTTGAAGCTCCTCTGGATTCCACCATGGTGCACATATAATTCCTGATTTTTTTTATGATATTCCCCATGTATTTTTCTCCTTGTTTGGTTTCTTGGAGGAGAACTATGTCAGGCTTTTCTTGTTTGAAAGGTCTCTTGGGGCATTTTTTTTAGACGGGTACCCTAATCCCCTATAGGTCCAAGTGAATGCTTTCATTATTTTAGGAATGCAGGTTGAGACCCTATCTTCCCACCTGGTTCATGCTGATTGACATCTTTTCTTATAAGCCCTCCAATGAAGGTTTCTATTGGGTGCTGCATTCCGAGGGAAATGTCTTTTTGAGCTGCTTCATCTCGATGGTGTTTCGCTGATTTTATTCCAGGGCATGTTTTTTTTAAGAGTTTCCAAAGCAGCCTCCAACTCCTTTTCTGCATTTATGGTGACAATCCGAGTTGATGAAGTCTCAGCTGAGGAGGATGGTGGACATGAATTGGAGGGGGAGGGCTGAAGGATGGGATCAGGAGGGGGAGGGCTGAAGGATGGAATCAGGAGGGGGATCCTCTTTTGAGGAGGCAAGGGAGGAGAAGGGATTGGAGGAGATGAAGGCAAATTCGTGGATTGGAGGGGATTTGGGGAAGGTTTCGGATGAGTTTGAATGATAGGGTTAGCAGAATGGGAGGGGGAATGGGCGGATGGAACACCAGTGTTTCTAGGAATTGGGCCAGACTTCTTCTTTTTTATAATTTCCCATTGTGTTTCAGGGTCAATATTTTCAACCTCAATTACTTTTGTACATCTATTAGCAAAATTACCATATTCGTGGCATGCCTTACACTTGAAGGGAATTTATTCATAGTCCAACTACTGAATATGAGTCTAGATGTTCACCTTTAGCTTGATCGTCTCCGGAAGTCCTTTCCCCAAGTCTACCTCTACGCAGATTCTTGCGCAAGCTTGCATATTGTCCTTCGGCTCGCTTTTGTCAATAAAATTTCCAACAACATTCCCAATCGCTCTTACAGAATCATCTCCCTAGTAGTGAAGAGGAAGATGTGGAAGACAGACCTAAATTGGGACTGCATTGGGAAAATCGAGCTCCAGATCAAAGTCTGGTGTCCATTTGTTTAGATAGAGCCCTCTGGTATCCATGAAATATGGCATGTTCCTAAAGATCAGGTCTTTGTCTTCCTTTGTCTCAAAGTGGAAGGTGTAAAAGCCCCTGCCACATAATCTGACAGATATTTCTCCTTTGATCTTGTCCATCCAGTTGCGTTCCACCCATTTTTGGACTGTCTTCGGCAAGGGCCAGAGGCCTGTGAATTGTCCAATGAGTCCTTTCTCTGCGAGGGAGAGAGCAGCCATTCGAGGGATCCCAGGAGCCAGAGAGACTTCCTGTATCCCATCCAATTTTTTGACAAAATTGGAGATTGCTAGTCTTGGTTGTGGTGGATTTGATGAGCTGATCAACGTTGAGAAAGCAGAAGCTTGATCAGGAGGAACGGTCGCCTCCGAGATGTCCTCCAGAGGGGCCATGCGGCCAAAATCGAGCAGCTGAAGCAGTTGTAGTAGAGGTCGGGGTGGTTGCGCCTGCACCTAGGTCTTCAGCAGCACGATAGCCCTTTCATCCATCATCATCAATGATCATAACCATAATTTTAATGAAAAAATAAATTATTAATTAAAATAATAATAAAATGAAATCTTATTTGTCCATGAGGTCTTGGAGAGACGGTGATATGGTGCTCTATTAAAACACACCTTGATGTGAAGTCACTAGTTTAATCTCTCGTTCCAATTGTCACTGATTCTTTTTTTTTTTTGGTGAATTTGGTAGAGCCTTTCTATTTTCTATTAATCAAAAAGCAAGTTGCTATACAGTTAATGATGTGTGTCATAGCCTCAACCTGCCCGAAGGAAACCAGGTCTATTGGCCACCTGAGGGAATTAAATGCCATTCAGTATTGAAATTATTTTTTTCCTTCTACTTGCCGCTAGAACTACTTTACTATGCCCATAAAAGCTACATTTTAAACAACAACTATTAAAGCTTTCTGCAAAAATCATTTAAAACTATTAAAAGAAAATATCACCCATCAGAAGAATCTATTGGAGTCGGGTCCTTTGCAGTGGATCCTGACATCTCTACTCACTGGAATCCTTGAAGTTGACATTCGATCCTCCCAATTCTTGCCGCAGCATGGTACTGAGACATGGCAATTTCTCGGATATCCTTTTTAATCTGCTGCAATTCTGACATCACTTTTGGGTTACCTCCAGTTTCCTGCATGCTTGTCATGGCCTTTGCTAAGACACATTTGAGTTTCCAATAAGTGTTTACAAATTGGTGGAACAGAGATACCCTTCCTCTTGTATTCCCTGGGTCACAAAGGAAGTCCAAGGTGGCCTCCTGTTGTTTGAAGTCAACATCATCATAGGAACTCTCTCTTTCCCATCCATGAATGGTATTACGAATTTGAGCAGGGTTGCCAGCTTCATAAAGATCAGATATATTTTCCAGAACTTATTTATGAGTTTTTCTACCTCGCTTGTTTGGGCCCTCATTTTGAATTGTTTGTTTCTGCTTTCCTTTTCCTGTTCCTTTCGTTTCCCGGGTTGACCTCTTGCCATGATAACTTGATAGAATGATTTGCCTGTCCAATTGTCACTGATTCAATTGACATAATAAAAAATATACTCTTGCCAAACTCTTTTTTTTTTAAACCTTATTTATCCAATTAAATTTAAAAAATTAAATTTTAATTAAATATATATATATATATATATATATATATATAATAGTCATAACCCAAACCAGATATAGTTTCCATAAATTTTGAAAACTCAAATATTTTTTTAAATCGCAAACTAATCCAAAAAGAAAAAATAAACACAATAACAAACCGAGAATTAAATAAATAAATAACCTACCAAATGTATGCCACCAAAACAACTAAATATAAGTATTCCGATGAAACGTGTGCCATCCAAACACACGGTTTAAGTAATCTTATAATATATAGTTTAATAATTATTTATAATTCTGATTCGAAAAAGCGTCGCTATCAGTGTTAGGTGAAGCATTGTGAGGGCCAGCAGCCGCCTCAGTGGACCAACATGTGAAATGCTTCCAAGAAGATGTCGCAATGCAATCCAATCCATTGCATTCGAATATAAAGACTGGGAGAGTCAAATCAAGATTCACGAGGAATAGGTCCAATTGCAGTAACCGACATATAGGAATCATTCAGCTCCTGCACCACAAGAGTCCGTGTCGTGCAGAGTAGAAAATCAATACGTGGGCGGCCAACACTCGTGAGTTTCATTGTCTCCACCTGCTACCTGCCTCAAACAAATTTACTCTCTCATTATTATCATTCTTTTGTTGCTTATGCTTCAGAAAATCTGATCAGAGAAGCTGCAAAATGGAGGGATTGATTCCTTATGTTTTCAAGGCCGTGACTCGCCGTAAGAACCGGCGTTATTATGAAAACCTTTACGGCCAAACCTCCTCCTCCGACGCTTCTTTTCTGGATTCTGATCATAAATGGGAGGGCAAGCAGCAGAGTCACAGACACAGGCGAACCATGTCGTTGCCCTCTTGTCTCGGCCAACACCACCAAATTCCAATTCCAATTCCTGCAATCATGGAGGAGGAAAAGGAGGAGGACGAGAATATGAAAGGCTGCGTGGGTGGAGGAGTGATCATTTTCCGGAAGGGCGGAACCAAGAGCTTGCGTCTACCAAGTCGAAATCAGAGATTATGAAGACCGCACCACCACTTTCTCATTCAAAACAAAGCAAATAAATGGCGGGCCTACGGCATCTTTCTTCTTTAGTTGGACAGGCTTGCTTTTGCAGAGAAATGGTTTGTAACTTTTTCTATTCCGTGGGAGGTACAGCTATTTATAATTCTAGTTGGAATTCAGCGAAAAACTCTTACCATGGGAGGTTTTTGTGTTTACAAATTGAGAAGTACGAATGCACTTCTATGTGGGATCAGAACTGCTATTCTCTGTACAAAATGTCTGGTACAGTACTTGTGTTTTGTTTGTAATTCAATGTTTATTTTTGTTTGTAATAATAATTCACTATATATGTTTTGGTATTGGGATAAATGGCTCTGGTTTATTATTGTCTAACTAGTCTGCAAATTTGTTGGGAAAATTTTAGAAATTTCATAATTTTAATAAAATTCAGCAAAAATTTCTGTAAATCCAGATTATCGATTTCAAGCTTCAAGATTTTGAGTGCCTACATGTTTTTTTATGGTGTTAAATGTATTTCCACCATAAAAACACTCTTATTGCCAAATTTCTTGATGAAAAAAAAATGGCCATCAGTAAGGCTCTTCAAAACTACATTTTTAATTCAGCATTTCTTATGGAGTACCAGAGATTGTCATATTCATATTAGCTGTTGGGTTGTTCAAAACTATATGTATGTAGAGTACTTTAAGTGAGATTTTTCAGAGCACGTCATAGTCATATTGGCTGTTGGGTTGTTCAAAACTATAGCCTTAGTTTTAAAAACTCACAAAATAATTCAGAAATTCTTGTAAGACTATGAAAGATTTCAATACAAATTTTTTAAAATCTGGGTTATAGTCGATAAACATCAGTGTTTTGGGTGTCTTAAGGGTTTAAATGTTTTTGATGGTGCAACTCCCTGAGTTTTTGAAATTTTTTATAGGAATCCCACAAAAAATTACAGTCCCAACTATTCTGTTGCGTCTGTAGACAACTCCAAAACTATATGTATGTAGAGTAGTCTTTAAGTGAGATTTTTTTAGAGTTTTTGGAGGATTTCTGGGAGGAATTTGGTGAAAACATTTGTGGGCAAATCTTGATTTGTTTTGCTTAAACTGGTTTTTTGACTCCATATATAGTTTAGGAATTGTGGGACTGCAGTTTTTTGCCGGAATCCGGTAAAAAAATTCAAAAAATCAGGTAGTTGGAGTGTTTGAATTGCATTTTTGATAGTGGAAATGGATTCAACACTATCAAAAACCTTTAAGGCCCCCAAAATAATAAAGTTTAACAACTGTTAACAAGATTCTGATAACCCCGGATGCGGGTGATCATACAGGCGATTAGAAGGATGGCACAGGGGTGTGGCGAGGTGGGTCGACCCCTGCCCACCCAGGACATGAAGGTAAATGCGCCACTGCTCAACGGATCTAAGCATTTACATCTCGCACAGTTCAAAGGATTGATGTCTAGGGGTTCGGCCTTCTGCATCATGGCTATCGTGCAGGGTTCTGACATCGCATGCCTCCGCATGCTGAAGCTCTCACCTCTCTTCAATGCACCTGTTCGGACGGAGGCTCCTCGCAGCAGGAACGGGAAGGATAAAGGGCAGCATGGCGTCAAGCACTCCACGGAGATTATCCGGTCACACCAACCCTTTCTTATTTCAGTGTCTGGTCTCAATTTCGATTACCAGCTAGTGGGCGCTGGCTCTACCTTGCAGATTGTTGCTCGTGACAGGGAGAGGAAAGGTCGTTGGAGGACCAGCTTTGGCTCTATCGCGGAGGCGTTGTGGGAGGATTCGAGACAGTTCACAAGAGCCTTTGGCTTCCGGCTGCATTTGGACAACTCGGCCTTCGTGACTGCCCCTCCTCCTCCTGGTTCCCTCATGCCTCGACTGAGACACAGGCTGAGGAGCCGCAGAGGCGGCACCAGAGGTCGCCCTTCTAACCAGCGTTCCAGCCCGTCCTCTGACTCGCCTGCTCACTCTAGAGGTCGTGTGGTTGGCCACTATCCTCATACGCGCAGTGGGAGATGGAGTTCTCTGGACTCTCGTCATTGGGGCTCCCACACTCCTCGTCCTCCTGCTTCCATGCCCCCTCCCACCACTGGCTCAGCTCGTTTCATCTTCAACAGTGCTCTGAATCACCCCAGAATAATAGCCATCTTTACAGTGGTTTTTCATGAGGACGCCCAGTCGGAGGAGACCATTGTTCATGCGGAGGGATCAGGCGCGGAATTCGCCCAGACTTCGCTCTTTCATGAAGGGGTCGGCAGCGCTACAAGGCAGCCTTTGGAGGCTCATGCTCGAAGCATCCCGGAGGTGGAGATGGCGCCGGCTGACCCTGGCCCTTCAGTCTCCGAAGAAGCTTTGGCCACGGACCTGCGTGCTTCAAGTTGGTGCCGCATCGTGGAAGAAATTCTTGATGAATAGTCAGCATTTTATGGTGATTTTTTCTGTCTCTGCGGCTCATACTATTGGGCTAGTGTTTGTTCAATCGGTTAAGTGGAATCCGGCTTGTTTTTGTTAATTTTTGACTTTATGCTCCCCTGCGTGGGTTTTGGCAAACTGATAGACTGGTTTCCTTGTCATAAGGCAGTCTCCTCTTATGTTTTTCCTGATATCTCTGCTTCTCTCCAGAGCAGATGTTTTGACTACGGTCACATTGTAATTTTACTCCTCTGTTAATAGAATTAAACTTACTTAGAAAAAAAAAACAAGATTCTGATAAATCTTTGCCGGAATTTTTCAGAATCTTACTTCTGAGTTATTCTATGGGTTTTTAGACTAATAATTTCAACACCCTCAAAAACCTTGAAACACTTAGATTGTGAAAAATTCACCTATTAAATTTGTAATTTTAATGAATCCCTACTAAATTCTAGAAATCAGAAAAAAACTACTCCTATATATAATTAAACAATTGTTTTGAATTATAATTTAACCATTTATTTTATTTTATTGTTTATATGGATGGGACTGTTTGATTTATTTCTCAGATCTCATTGTTGTGAAGTCCTGTGCACAAATTGGGCGTCTTCCTGTGATAATAAGCAAAGAAGCAAAAGAACATACAAGCAAAAAAAACAAAAAAACATCCTGCAATTGGATTTTATGCGTTGAAAAAGGGTTTCCATTTGGAAAGATCTGGACACCGGCATCTAATTCTTTTTTATCCTCAGGCTGTTGTTTCTTATTTTATTTTTCGTTTTCTGTCGAAAATTCTTTTCTTAAATGCTGTTTTATCTCCAGGCTGTCGTTTGTTATTTTATTTTACCTTTTTTCTCAAAAAAATTCTTGCTGTTGTGCCTTCAGGCGGTTGTTCCTTATTTTGTTTTACTTTTTTCTTTTATCTTACCTTTCTCTCAGAAAACAAAAGACATCTTTTTTAAAACATTTCTTTTATCTTACTCTTCCTTTTTTTAAAACATCTTTTTTAAAATACTGTTTTAATATGTACGGTTATTTGTTATGTAACTTTTAAAAATTAATATTAAAAAAAATTATTAATATATTTTTTTAATTATTTAAAAAAATTATTATTAAAATATAAACTTAGAAAAAATTGTTAATATATTTTTTTTATTATTTAAATAAAATATTATTAAAATATAAACTTAGATAGTTTTATTTTTTAAATATATATATAAAAAAAACAATAAATTTTTTTTATTAATAAAACAGTAGAAGATATAAAAAAAATTAATATATATTTTTCTTGAAACCTTATGTGGTGGCTATATACAATTGTTTTTTATATATTAAAAATAAATAAAAGTTGTCATTTACTACTATGTGATGTTCTTAGTTTTTATTTTTTATATAATTAATAGCATATATTTTTATTATAATGTTTTTTAGAAGAATTTAATGATGTAAGGTATGGGCTTTAGTATATTTTGAGAATATGGAGAAATTTTGAAATGATCCAAAAGAAATTTAGAACTTACAACCTCAAAAATAAAGGTAAAACTCCTTATCTTATTCTCTTGATTGAAGCTAGTCTTTCCCTTATTGAAAATATGACTATGTTTATGTATTTGATGTATAAGAAGTTGTATAACATGGAAGCTAAGAGGCTCCTCAAAAGTGCTTCTAACTCTAGTCAGAACCCCCACCTTCTATCAAGCGAGGTTAGTATAAGGATGCCAAGTCCCAAATCAACCATTAGGGGATAAAAGAGGAGATAATCTTGGAGAATAAGGATAATGTTAAAAAGACCATTACTTCTAAATTTAAGGATAAGTTGTGTAGTAATAAGGAGTTAGAGTTGTGTAGTCATAAGGAGTTATAGAGAATATTTGAGAAATCATATTGGTTGAGAAATGGACAGATGCTGAGTGGAAGACCGAAGGTATTAAATCCAATATCCTTGCCAGATTAAACTTGAAACCTCAAATGTTGTCAAGATCTCTCTAGAAATTTAAGCCCCCTCAGCAAAATATCAATGATAAATGGAAGGAACCACATAATGGATTCATAAAATTGAATTATGATGGGACATCAAAAGGAAATCCAGGACAGGCAGGTGCTGGAGGGATTTTCAGAAATTCTCAGGGAGGAACTTGTAGGGTTTATGCCATGGACATTGGTTATGCAACAAATAATGAAGCAGAACTTACAGCAGTAAAACAAGGGCTAAACATAGCAATAAGAGAAAATTATCATCGAATTATAATAGAAAGCGATTCTGCAATGGTCACAGGTGTGTTAAGAAAATTGCAGCAAGGGATGCCATGGGAGAAGATAAGTAAGAGCTGGAGGACAACTACTCTTATTCAACAAATAGGATCTCTTATACAACAAATTCAGTATTTGATTCCTTCACATGTGTGTACAACAGGTAATGAAGCAGCAGATTATTTAGCGAATTTGGGATGTCGCAATGTTGGAAGACAGTTGGACGTGACCCCAAGTGCCAGAATTTGGAATATTGAATTACATCCTCTCCAGATTATTGTAGATCGAGATCTAACCGGAGACCCCCGATCGGGGTGCCTGCTGTCAAGTGCCACAAGGCAAGTGGAAGGCGATCGCACTGACCGGACAATGGTTCATACGTGAGAACTCAGCCGACATGCATATCACCAGGTACACAACATTAGTTGTAATGATGGCGCATTTAGTAAGACAGGTTGGAGTGTCAGAAGAGTGTCGGAATATGCAAAATAAGGAAAGCCTAAGGAGGCAAATGGGGAATAGGCAAAAACCATTTCAAACCAGGAGGCGCGGCGATTTCAGGCCAGGTACTGGTGTAGACATTGTTCAGAGATTTCAAGTGTGGGTTCAGGGGTATGTAACTCTCCATTCCAACCTTATGTTTTTAGTTATTAATTTTCAGATGAGCCAGGATAGAGGAGGATATGAAGTGTGGGGAATGCATTTGGTTATCAACAGTCGAAAGGTTAGGAATTCTAATTTATTATTACTACAGGAGGCTATTCAGCCTTGTTTTCGTGATCCCTGTAGCATCATGGAGTCCCATTTCATAACCTTCATTTATTTCATGCATGCATGCAAGTTTAGTTCAGATGGGCAATTGAAATCGTTTTCAAATTATTATAATTTCTTTATGCATGAAGTTGAATCTAGGCTTATTGGACAAGTGACTAGGTTTGAGGAATCTGGCAAGTTTTCTCGCCCATGTTTCCGCCTTTGTTTGGTATATCTAAATGACTTAGGGGATAATTGGGGCCTTTGTTTCATAATAGTTTCTGTGAATATTTTGTATACCTTGTTTGGTCACAGTACAAGCATATCTCAAATACTAGTGGTAATCGCAGTGAAGATAAATTTTATGGTCTCTGTTCAGAAGAAATAAAAGGTCAATGTCATATTGGGAATTTTGCCTATTTAGTTTGGCATGTTCTAAGAAAGATAGCGAATACACTTTGTCTATGTCTCTATATCCAACAACCTAACTGTACAAATCACTTCATCAATTACCTCAGTCAACGGAATTACAACAATCATTCTGCGAATTATGTGCCAGAGGAAGATTTACCCTTGAAAATTCAAAGTTTCACTGTTATATCTCTGTTCTTTCGTCATACAGGCACACAGATAGTATACACAGATTTTAAGCAAAAAATCAAGAACAAAACTATGGTAAAGAGGCAAACGAAGAAGAGTAAGGTCAACACTCAGGATAAAGGAAAGCAGAAGATGGTAAAACCCACAGTTGAGACTAGTAAAAGAGGCAGGAAGACTAAGCAAGAGACATTACAGAATATCTCGCAAGTTTATTCTCTTGGGAACCCCCCACAAATTAGGAATAAAATCTAGGGATGGGAAAAAGAAAGCCACAGTAATGAGGAGGATAATGAGGCAGAGGAGGAGATAATGGATTTCATTATTGATCCAGGAAATACAAGAGGGCGTCTCTCATTGTTTAATCAAACTATTCATACATACTGGATAATGAAATGTGTCCTGGCTAAAGTAATGCAAAGTCTTCATCCAGGGCAAGGGAATGAAACATCGTCAGTTATGGAACTTTTTCAGGATATTACCCTTTAGCTCTAGCAAATAAAGGTGTCACAATACCAAATGATAGCTCGAATAGGTTGAATTGAGAAGCAGATTCAACAAATGCAGCAAGTGGACATGCTTTGTTCCACTGCTAAGGATCTTGCACCGATAGACTCTTCAAATGGGTAGTAACCCAACCTATGTTTTATGAATTTTGCGGATAGTGTTTATGTTTTTAATTGTCATTTAGTTAATTCTTTAAATAGTAAACTGGCCATTGTGGCAAGTAGAAGAAGGAAACAATTTCAATTTTGGATGGCTTTCAATGCGTTAAGGTGGCCAACAGACCCGGTTTCCTACGGGCAGGTTGAGGCCACTAACTTTGTATATGATGCAACTTGCTTTTTATGATAATAGAAAATAGTAAGGACCTACCAAATTCACAAAAAAAGAGGAGTTAGAGGGGAAAATGAAGCTAAGGTATTATAAGGAGATGATCCACCCCAAGAGTTTCTTTATTTTTTGATCAATGCTAAGAAGAAAATGAACATTGCAAAGATAAGTACTAACTCTCATGAGCTTAGAAGTGAAACCAAGCATTGGTTTTTTACCAAAACACTTTGGGACAAAAGAATCTGCTTCCTTTGTGATACTAAGACCATGAAAATCACTTTCCGGGATTGCCTAACCCTTACTCACATCCATTCTCCTTTTCAAAAAAAATTCCACACTACCAACCTTCTTGACTTGTTAAGTTATAGTGACCTTATAACCTTTCTCTCTCTTCTTTTTTATCACAGGTATAAAATATTAAATAGTCTCAATTAATAGCTTCTTTCTTAAACCCTGATAGACTATATTGATCTTACTAGATGTTAATCATGTTCTTCTTCATCATCATTATTATTATTTTTCAATTTTTATATTTAATTTATTTATTTATTTTTTAGTTTGATTTATGAAAATTTAAATTTAGAATTTCATAGTTTATATAATATTTTATAATATGAAAATAGTTAAGTGAAATATTCCATTTTTTATATTTAATATTTATTGGTTTATGAAAGTCATACTTCAAGGTTGACATTGTCATCTTTTACAATAATTAGTAATATCATACTTTAATATAATTACATTGATATAATATTAAAATGATACATTTCTACACAAGTTTAGTAGAATACTCATTGGATCTTCAAAATTTTTTATCTTGCTCTAAGATAGAATTTTTTTTGTAACTTATATTAGTATCTTACTTTCCTATCAAATTTGAATGAGACAATTTTTACATATATAAATTTCATTAATATTAAACATTTCTTACACATATTTTTATAGACATAAATTTTCTTTAATATTATAAAAATAAAAAGCTGAATATGTATTTAGATATAAATTTCATTAATATCATAAAAATACAAAGTTCTTTATTATTATAAAAATAAAAATGTATTTAAATATAAATTTCATTAATATTTGACATTTCTTACACATATTTTTATAGACATAAATTTCCTTAATATTATAAAAGTAAAAAGCTGAATATATATTTAGATATAAATTTCATTAATATCATAAAAATAAAATGAGGGAGTAACTTCATACTTTGGAAATGATCAAGAATTGATGAATAAGTAGTCATTTCAAGTAAAAAATTCCCTTTAGGATATATATCCACTCCCAAAAGAAAAAAAATTTACAAGTTTTTATTATTATTATAAATAAAAGATAAATTGTATATAATGTAAATTCCCACTAAATTAATTTAACCATAACTAATATATTAATAATGGATGAGGTTATGTCTTCCTAAATTGTTTATTTTTTCATATAGCATAAAGCATTTTCTTCCTAAAAAGATAAATAACATTGATGGACAACTTTCCTAAATCAAAAATCAACTTTCTTTCATCTAAATTTTGAAAGTTGGGTGTGAATTGACCTATTTGTTTCAAAACCATTTTTAGAAAAGATGAATGAAAAATATTGATGATACAAGACTAGAGCTTATCATATGAGTTGTAGGATTCTTCAAACTATTGGAAGATAATTCTTCCATACTCATATTAGAATTAGTTGCAGATCTGTAGGTGGATGTTGAGAGAATATCTCAACCTCCCTATTCATATTTAGAAGTGGTTGGATCTCAGCAGCATTATAAATATTGTGATGTATTCGTTTGATTAAATATAGAGTAATAGATATATTTTGTTTTGTGTGTTAATATTATGCAATGGCTGCTCTATCTAATTTTAATATGGTATTAGAGCCACTACTGGCTTAAATCCCTCACGGGATGGCCAGGAAAATGTGAGAGCAATGATTGAAATGCGTCTTATGTGATTTTTTGTGTGTATGTATTGTTTATAGGTTCGTTGAAAGCGTGGGACAAGGGGTCAGAGGTGTTATTATTGACACCGTTACCAGAGACTTCGATGCTCATGATAATCATAGTGTTAACGAGGATAAGGGTCCCTGAATATTATTTATATCAAGTCTCTTTCATGAATTTTACTGTCAAATCGTTGTTTTAGCTCTTGTTTTATTGCTGGTGATACTGTAGGTAAGAAAATTGATGTTCCACCTGCGCACGCTCCTCCGAAAACAAGGGTCATAGTCAACGCGTGGGCGATTGGCAAAGATCGGGGTGCATGGGGAGAGGACACTTTGGCGTTCAAACTGGAGAAGTTTATGGAGATGATGACTGATGTGAAGGACAACTAGTGAGATCAGCCTCTATTGTGTTGAATGCTAATTATGATATTACTATCTTTCAAAAATGCACCAGCAACGCCATTAATTACTTGAATGACAGTGGATAATTTCATGAATTTGTTGTTGTGAGATTTGTATAGTGCAGAACCAATTATTGAACAATTTAACATTATTTAAATTAGTCGTTCTCGACGTTCTTCGGTGCCGAGAGAACAATGGCTAATTTGATTGTGTGAATTTGTTATATGCTGATGGGTCTTGTTGTGCTTCGGGCTTCAAGAGCATCAGTGACAAGTTATACAATGAGATCCTTGTGTGTAAAGGTCACTTTGTAGGATTTATCGCTGATCATATTCTGTACCTAGAATATTTTCGTATACGACTGTTGAAATTTATTCTTCGGGGTTATTTCACAGATGGAAATATTTCAATAGGGTAGTTCAGTGTCGAGACTCTTCTTCGGGGGTGTCAAGATTTTTTAATCTTACAAATTCAGCATTGTTGGTCAAAAGCAGGTGTACTTTAAATGGGTTGGAAGGTAAGCTCGAATATGTGAAGTGTTAGCCTCCTATATCAATAGGTTTCATCTTTCATGATTGTCTTGATTAAACCATGGAATATGTTCAAACCTTCTTTCTTGAGCAAAGGTGTTCCATATTCTTGAAAAACAAAAAAATCAAAAAATTTAAAAAATGTAAAGAGGGTATACCCTAAAAGAAAGATCAAAGGGTAAAAAGAATAAAATGGTCAAAAAGAGAAAGAAATGAACCCCAAGCAAAAATGGACCAAGGAAAGTGTGCAAATCCAAATGCCACTACTATTTCATTTTTGCAAATAAAGCAATTGTGTGCAGCTTGTCAAATCTTTGCCATAATTCATGAATAAGTCAAACAGTTTAAACTTGGCTTACTCATATTTCAATTTCATGTTGTAGATTAGAGAATAAATATCTGACCAAACAGTTTAATCTTGGCAGATAAATAGATAGGTAGAGTTAATAAGAGGTGCTCAACAGTTTAATCTGAGCCCCTGGATGTAATAAGGGTAGAATTAGATAGATTGGCCTTGTAAAAAAGAAAAGATTGAAAAGGGTTTGCAAGTCTAAATGCACCCTAATAAAGAAGAGAAAATGGTAGTGTTAAGTACATAGGGTAGGTAGATGGTGCTGCAAAGTGTTATCTGATGAATGATGCTGCTACATGTTTTTGATCCTTTACTTTCATCATAAGTACTGAAGCAGGAAATACACTGAAAAATCACAGCAAGCAAAGTCAAATTCATTAACCTCCCCCATCATTTTTCCCCCTCAAAAGTTTTACTAATTTCCCCAAAAGTACTAAGGTAATTGGAGATCAAAGGGGCTCAAGGCATTTCCTTGACTTCTGGAGGGACCGGACCCTCGGCCTAATGATCAAAAAGACCTAAGTACTTGAGATAATCCATCATTATAATCATTCACCTTCAATTTTTTCCTAAGTAAAATCCTATTTTACTTAGGAAACTGATGCAAAATTCCATAAAAATTCCTCAAAATAACTTGTTATTCTAAGTTTAAGTGTTGAAGATAAAATGTTGCAATTTACTTCACAAGTTATCACTTTCTTAGATGTACAAAAATGTTTTGATTTTCCTTGCCCTTTGCCATATTAACATTTAACTCTATTATATTAAATCCCTAGTCAAATATCCTATCCTAAGTATATAAATCCCTTTTTATATATACCCCAAAAACCCCTTTATTTATAATGTTTTAACCAAAGTATTTATCTCCCCAAAATTCATTAAAACCCGCTTCTACAAACCCTTTGGTTAAAAATATAGCATTATACATTAATCCCGCCCCTATGGTGAATTAGTTGTATTAATTAATTTACCATATAAATAAAAAATATATATATAAAACTTTAGACATACAATACGTATGTTTAATACCAAAAAATATCAATAAAGTTTCGAGAAAGCCCTGCGCCACCGTGGTCCGTCTACGTGGCATTCCACTTAAGCCGACTCCGCCGCAACACCTTTCTTTTGCATACGGGATTAATTAAGTCATCTGGACTAATTAATAACTATATCTGCCAGTTAAATATCCCCCGTAGCGATTAAATAACATGTAAAAAGTGTTTAAAAGTCCGACGGGCCCACATGAAACCCCCGCCTATCTTCCCATCTCCCCAGCTGTTGGATCAGCCTCCCGCAGATCAACGGCCAGCGTTGATCCTGCTGCCCATCCCGTGTAAGTTTTTTAACCAGCGGGGGATGGGTGGTTTTGAATAGTCAGACCATCCATGTGGCAAGAAACCTGTGGAATCGCTGCCCCTCCGATAAAAACCATCCTCGACCAAAAGCGGTGCGGGAATACCACTTACCGCTTACCGCTTACTGCCGGCTTACGTCACCCCGTACGTCGATGACATCATCACCTCGAAAAAATAAAAAATACTTTTAACTTGCGAATAAAGCCATTTTTCGTGTTTTTCCTGTTCTTTTCGTTATTCTGAAAACGACAGAGCTCCCGCTGCGATTTTCAAAATTTCCACTGTAATTGATCATTTCGCCCCAAAATTCTGCTGCGCCCGTGTTGAAGAACAGTCCCGCCATTACCTGTTACCTGTTAAAGATCCAACTTCCTTCTAAAAACAGGTATTTATCCTTTACGCCCCGACTGCAAGTAAAACTCAGTTTCCTTTGTTTTTTTCGCTGAAAAAGTGGTTAAAAATCATCACTGAGTCCTCCCTGGAGATTTTAAACCTGTGAAATTGCTCCCCGAACCTGCAAATTGTTCCAATTTCCTTCATTTCAAGAATCCCGCCCGGCCCGTGAAGAAAACCAAAAACCTCCATTTTTAATCCACAAGAACCAAAATGGAGGCCCCGGCAGCTCTTAATATCACTCCATTGAATGCTCCTCACCGGGAATTAGACTATTTACCTTTGATAGATGAAGATTTCCAAATTAAAGACTTGGTTTTTGATGAAAGTCCCCTATTGAGTTATTGTCGCTGCAGCGACGAATACTCAAAGGGGCAAGATATTATAGGGTTATGGGAATCCAATCTCCCAAGGTATCTCATCCCTTCAGTTGTTATATTCCCAGAAATCATTCATTATTGCCAGGCAAACTATGATCCCGCACGGAGATCTGTAATAGCTCCTAATCAAAGTGTTCTATTTCCCATCACTCCCCAGGCTATCAATGCCATGTTACACTTTGAAATAGACCAAGAATTAGCTCCATTATCCATAGAAGGATTGATTGAGAAAACCAGGCAATTAACCCCAGAGAAGCTAAAATCCATGTGTCAGCATTTCATGTTACCTGAACATCAGCCAAAAGGGTCTCCTCCCTATGGTTTTTACTTTTTCAATACATTAGGAAGGCTCATTGTAAATATTATATCTTTTGTCTTAGGATTCAACACTAGTGAATATGTTGATGAGATAACCTTGGCTTTGCTATCCATTTTTACTCCTGGGCAACCGCCTGAGATTAAATATGATTTTGCTTCCTTCATAGCCAACAAGATCCATGATCAATTCATAAGGCTGGACACTGAAAAGGTTTTTAAGTACTCCTCAGTTATCTATCATCTCATGATCTACTATCAGTTAGAAAGATTCCCTTTCCCTGTTTGAAAACTTGATGCCAAGGGAAATCCCAGGTCCGTCATATTTTGGTCCCCCATCATTCATTCTTCCTCCGATTCTCCTTACTCCTACTCTGAATTCATTGATCAGTTTGTTTATCCTGCAACAACTTTGTTAACAGGAATTCCTCCCCCAAGACTCACTAATGAAATTAGAAAAACCTTGCAACTGTCAAAGAGTTATAAGGTTGGGGATTGGTATTTGTATCAGAACCATACAGTCATCAGAATTTATGGATGTGAACTACATCCATTCAAGTTACCCAGATATGTACCAATGAGGATTTTTGCCTTAGAATATTTCAGACAAATGAAAAATTCAGATGTGATCCATTTTTGCAATGTAAAGAAGAAAGCTCAGTTAAGGATCAAAAGCCAATTAGGTCCTTTCATCTGCAATTCTAGGGAGGCTGAGAGAGAAGCAGAAAATCTATTACAGAGAAAGTTCCAAACATCTTTCCGTTGGGTTCCTTATGACCCCTTTGGTTTCATTTGTGAAAAGAGATTAAAGAATAAATCCTCTCCTTATGTACATCACAAAATTCCTGATTTAGAACAGTATGCAAATCAAGATGAATGGGTTGAAGGAACACTTGTTGAAGAAGAAAGTGAAGCAGACAAATTGAATAAGATTATGAAAGATGTTGAGAAGAACTTTGACCTAGAAACGTGTGGTCAAATGCAGGTACCCTACATTGGCACATCTTCAGCAACAACTCTACAGCAAGCATTACAAGAAAGCAGTCCATCAGTAGCAGCAGAACCCAAGGGTAAAGGAAAAGAACCTGTAGTTCAGGTCATTGAAACTTTGGTCATGGCTGAGAAACCACAAACTTCCAAGACACTTGAACAATCACAGGTTTCTCCTACTCAGGCACAGCATCCACAAGTTCCCGAGTTGCAAACTCCATTGAATGTGGAAATAGGGAAGAAGAGACAGGCTCCAGATACCACACCACCACAAGAGGCCTCACAGGTACATACAACTAAAAAACACAAGTCAGATCCTCTTCCAGATGTAGAAATTATAGATGAAGTATTTGATGATGGGAGGGAAGATAGTCAGCAAACTGGCACTGACAATGAGAAACAACCATAAACGAAAGAAGAAACACACAAAAGCAATTAAACAGCAGTATCTACTTTTAGGCCTGCAAGTGTGATCACAGAGACATTAAAGAACCTACGTATGCTAAAACAAGAATGATCCATGCAATGAGTGCTACATTGTCCTGCTCAAGTTAAACTCCATAATCAAGAAAGGCTAATGTCAGCGTTTGACCTTTCACAAGGCAAAATGATGATGAGCCATTTCAAAGCAAAGGTGCCAAAACCTATTTCAGCAGCAGATTACATCAGAACAAATTTTGAAGTTTTGGAAAAGGATATCCATCCCCTGGACCAGATAGAGCTACACAAACAAACTGGGGAAATTATCTATTCTACTCTCACCAACAAGGCCATGGCAGCTATAACGCTGCAGGATTCTTTGAATAACACTACTGCACAATTGAAAATTGAGAAGGCCTCTTCACAGGCCAAAGACAATAGAATAAAGTCCTTAGAAGAAATAATCATTGGTTTGGGTCATAATCCCAAGGACATCAAAGTATTCGACGGTGATGAAGAAGAAGAGGATGATATAGGCTGCCTCGACATTAAAATTGACCTTGAGAGGCACCCTCGGACCCGAAGTTATGTAGTAATTCACGGAAGAAATAATGGAGTTACTTCTAAATATGGTGACGACTAAAATGAAGCAGTGGAAAAAGCATTGCGAGAGTATGAAGCTCTCGAAATGAGACTTCAACCATGATGCTCAACAACAGAGCAGCAGATACAGCCATCTCAAGTGAATACTTCTGGTTTGAGTTCTGAGGATTTAATAAAACAAATGGAGAGCTTGCAACTGAGGGTCACAGAACTCCAAGAAACAAAATTGCAATTAGTAAAATTGGAGGAAAAATATGACACATTCAAAAAGACAGCTGCTGATAACACCAGGGAGATAAAAAGATTGGAAAAATTGGTTGAGGCTTTGGAAAAGGATCTTTCATTAGAGAAGCCTCTAAATGAAATAAATGACATTCTTTGGGGTAACATCATTGAATTAATAAAGGGTATTTGGCCCTCTATTCAAGCTATTTTTGAGCAAAATGAGTTAGTTAAGATAGCCCAAGAAGAAATAAATAGAACCAGGAATGAATTGAGAGGCGGGCCTGAACAGGCCAGTCAGCTCATTCAATTTTTGAATTCCAGAACAAAACAACAGCTTGCATTGTTAGGAATTAATGACAGGACAGGTGCAGTTTTGGAAGCAAAAAGAGTTTTCACCAAGAGGACTTTCATGCAAAATTTAGAAAGGAAGTGCACAGACATTTTGGTTGATATCAACATTTTCAGAGAGAAATTTCAAGCTTTGCTGGATAATGGGTTACCAAGTCCCATGCTCACAGAAGATCAAATATTAGACTTGGAAACCTATGAGAAGAGAATAAAGGCTCATGCTAAGAATACAGCTGCTTGTTCTACTAGCTCGTCAGAATTGACATTACCAACTGGGAAAAGTATCTATGATAAAGTGAGGAATTTATTTCATCTGGAGCATGAAATAAAGTATCTGTTTCCGAATGAGCCCACTTTTTATAAACTTACTGAAGCAGATGAAACTTTAAGAAAGCTCAGAAGAACTATGATACCAGATGATCAATGGTGGCAGGAAATGTTGGAGATTCTGTAAAAGTTGCTTTCAGGATGAGAATTTATCTTTACTATCAAGTAAATGGTAAAAACAGGAAAACAGATAAAAGAGTATCAGGTAAGAGGTTAAAGAGTATCCGTAAGAACAAAGAGTGTTCAACAATCCAAAGAAATACTGCAAAGGACAGCACAGAGCCCGTTTTTAGCACTTACCTCCAGCACATCCACGAAGAAAGGAACAGCACATCGGCAGTTGCACATTATTCTATCCACGAGACCGTTTGTCTCTTGTTTGTTTGTAAAATATGCTTTAAGTCAGCCTAGATTGTTGGCTAAGTTAGTGTAAGATTGTTTTAGATTATTTTGTGTATAAATAAACCCTCAAAGAGAGTGTTGAGGGTGGATTCTATTACTCTGCTGTAACATTGAGATTTTCGGAATAAAAGCTTTTGGAGAAATTTACTTGTGGCTTGCTGGATGACGATTTGAAAGCACTGGACTTGTTGCGGGATTCATGTGTAGATGATCTCTGTTGGCCAGGTTCTACACCATGGGATTCGCCCGTTTGTGGTGGATCTGAGTCGCAGACAGTATTGCCGGTTCTGCACATGGGATTTTCCCGTTTGTGGTGAATTTGAGTCGCAGACACATTTTTTTGATACAGGTACATGTATGCAGTGATAATGGTTAACAGAACCATGTATGTGAAGGACATCCTACGAGACCAGTAGGTGCAGTAGTTGGTACCCATGCATTCTGGTGGATGGTTGCTCTTTTATATGGACGTCAACATATCCTTTTTTTTTCTTATGATTGACCACAACTAGATTTTGTGAATCGATATCACGACAAGTATTCATTAAGGGAGGGTGTTGGAATATGTAATTCCTACTTGTCTGTGGTTGTAACTCTCTATATAAGGACTTTGTTCCTACATTATAGGAGGTAGTTAGAACTATATTTATTCCTAGTTTAGTGTGTGTTGAGAGAATCTCTCAACCACATTATTGTGCGTCCAAGATAGATTTCCTATCTTGAGACTATCTCATGTATAAATGTGTGTAATCTCTTTGATTAATTAATGGTGTTTGCAAATTGATATTTTATCTGTTGGATCTCAGCAGCACTATAAATATTGTGATGTATTCGTTTGATTAAATATAGAGTAATAGATATATTTTGTTTTGTGTGTTAATATTGTGCAATGGCTGCTCTCTCTAATTTTAATAAAAACCATATTTTTAATTTGGTATTTTCTTGAGTTGTTCCAAAGTTCATTATATTTATGGTTGGGTTGTTTAAAACTATATTTTTAATTGGACTTTTTTTGTTGTTTTGGATTATATTTGAGTAATTTATTTAGGGTAGTCTACACAGGTTACAATTATTTCCAGCAATGAGCGTGTTTTTCTTTCTGCCAGCCTCGGCATTATTTAATTACAATTATGTTTAAAAAATAATATAAATTCCACTATAATTTTGAAAAAATTAGATTATTTATTTTTAAATCTAAAATATAATTGTCAAACTTTAAAATTTTGAATATTTCAAAAATTAAATTAATTTCTCCAAACACTTTTAAAATCAAATTAGTTTTTAGCAAAAAAAAAATATTCCCAACCAACCAATTTGTGGCCTCATTATACCACACTTCGCTTTTTATATAGTTGCTTGTAGACAACGCCTTTTATTTAGTTGTTTGTATGGATTAAACTCTCTTATTTATTTTTCAAATGTCATAGTTGTAAATTCATATGCACAAATTGGGTATATTGCTGTGTTGTCACTCTGGATTAAATGGTTGATTTATTATCCGCATCGAGCGTACACGCAAAGAACATTAGGTTATCGTGCCTTGAAAAAGGTTTTTTTTTTTTTTTCAAGTGTTACCATCTTGAGAGGACTTGGACACCAGCGTCTAATTATTTCTCCTCCAGTGTTTTCTTTTTATTTTTTTCTCGATTGTGTTTTTTATTTTTATTTTATTTTTCATTATTCACTCAAAAAAAAATTTATTATTATTATTTTTTTTTTCAAAATATTATTGTATTTTTTCATATAATTTTGAATTATTAATATTTTTTTAAATCTATCAAATTAATTTATTAAAAAAATTTAATTTTAATTATTATATTTTAAAATTATTTAAATAAATTATTAATCAAATATAATTTTTCATATCTTAATTTTATTTTGAAAAAAAAATGGTTTTGAAACACTTAATTGTCTTTTATACATTAAAAAAATAAATAAAGGTTGTCATTTACTATCTCATGTTTGATCTTTAACATAATTAATGGTATATATATATATATATATATATATATATATATATATATATATATATATATAATTTAAAATTTATTATTTTCTCTTTCACCAATGGGGTGACAATTGGTGGCGAGGTTAGTTTCACATGGCCTTGTCACCCCCACCACTACTTGGCTTAATGAAGTGTGCCAGACACATTTTCCTTGGCAAAGGCTCGTCGATGTTTCTAAAGACATCGCATGCTATAACTATTCGAGCATTTGGTTTTGTACACTATTATTTGTTGAAGATTGTGGGATTGGTGCTAATGGTGGTTTTTGGGCATTGGTTTTTGCAGGGTGGCATTCCAACTGTGTCATCTTGTGCCTACCAAGCTACACAAAACGACGAAGGAATTTCAATCGGTTTTGGTTTAGTTCTCAATTTCAATAGGGAGGCTCAATGTGAGAAGGTGTGGGATCTAGGCTCGAGTTGGTGACCTCATGCTACTCGCGGTATTGAAGTCGCCCAGTTCGAATATCAATGACTAGGTGAAGTCAGATGGTTATGCAATTGGCAGTTAACTTCAAGCTCTTGTACCCTAGTAAGCTATAACTATTGTAAATCAATGTGGGGGTGTGTGTTTTTTAATTAGAATGTGCATCTATTTGGTTGGTCAATCAAATTTCATTGGGTAATCACCAGGAAACTTGTCGATAGGAAGAGGAGAATTCCTTTGGTGTTTGGATCTCTGGATAAGAATCTCGGTGTCAAAGGTGGTTAATGTTGTGTTTTTTGTGTATCGAAGGTGATCATTCTTGCAACGTCATTGGTGGTCGAGAGAGTCAAGGGCTTCTGATGGAGAGATAGTTTCTCTCTGGCTATGGATAACAAGGTGCAAGATGTTGGGCCTTTTCTCTATGCACTCGGTCTGGGGTGTGTTAGGGACAAGGTTGGTGTGACCGTTCTGGGGGTGCATTGGGTGCGATATATTCTGGGTAGCTGGTACAATTAGGGATGTCCTAGCTCTATGCTTTAGTAGTGAGGGCGAGCCCATCAGTGCATGGGACCACAGGACCACAGGGATGTTCATCCTTGAGCTAATCATGACCTAGGGGAAGAGGTTGATCAACCAATTATGCACTCTTTGGGAATAATTTAGATGCCTCCTCCCTTTGATTCTTTGGACAAATTCCTTCAGCAAATTTCAGTGTTCTTGGAATAGATGGCTTAGGTCAGGCATGAGGACAGGAATGAGGTCATCGGATTTAGGAATGATCTCCACCAGAACCAATGGCGCATGATGGATAGGATGTCTTCACTGCGTCGAGGGAAAAAAAGGATCCATGAAAGACTAGCGCGATTGGAAAGCGCAATGGAGCATATGGAAGCTCATGTTCATGATGTTTTCCTCCCTCCTTTGTCTTTAGGCAATGGGCCAGGAGGCCTAGCTCTGGCTCCCCTTCTTGGTCAGTGATGAAAATTGGGTGCTTTTAGGTTCTCGGAATATTTTGGTCATTTTGGGTTATCCTTATGGTTATTTAGTTCACTTTGTTTATTTGTAATGTGGTTTTGCTTTTATCTATGGGGCAACAAGTATGGTAGGAATGAGGCCCATAGTTTTGTGATGTGTAGTCATTCATGATGTATCAAGGATTTGAACTAATATAAAATGTTGATTCACAAAAGAAAGAAATGTTATTTTCTCTCATAAAAATTAATTACTTTCTTTACTATTGTTTGGTTCTTCAAATTCTTTCATTATGCTCTAATATTGACATCTTTTTCTTCTACATTGGTATCCTAATCTAGTAAGACATTAAATTGATATATTCTCAAACATAGACTATTTCCTTGTTTTTCAGTGTTTTATTATGTTTCAAGATTGTCATCTTTTTTTGTTACCAAATTTGAATCTATATCTCTCACACATATTTTTAATGTTTATTCAACTTAGATGTATTCAGATACTATTGATATATGGTAAGTGACTATTATGAACTGAATTTTTAAATTACTTAAGAAGAAAAAGATGAAGTAACTTTGCACCTTGGGAATGATAAAGAATTAATAAATAAGAAGTCACTTCAAGGAGCAACCTTCCTTTGCTATATAATCCAATCCAAAAAGCAAAATGTATATAGAAATGAATATTTTTTTATTATAAATAAGAGATAAAGTGAGAATAATGTAACTTACCATTAAATTGATCTAACCATAGTTAAAATACTAATAATGAATGAGAGTTAGGGCCTCAACATAGCCCCCCCTTCTTTAAAAAATTATTTTCCCTCAAAGATTGTAATTGAGGTTGTTTCTTCATAAATTTCTAATTTTCTCATGTAACATAACACCCCATTTTATTTTAATTATGTTTAACAGACTTTTATAAATACATTTGAATTGTTAAGTGAAAGACAATTAACTAATGTGGTTATTCGTTAATAAGACTTGAGTTTTATTTCATAATAAAATTGATAGTTAATGGATTAACTGAATGGTAAAAGTATTTCAAGATCCCAGAGTACAAAGATAGAGGCAGTTTCTGAAAGTTAATTTTCCCAAAAGGATAAAAAATAAATCCTGAAGTGGGAAAGGGGTTCTGTTCAGAAAGGGAATGAGGGTTAACAACACCATGTTGTGATGAAGAGAGTTGTCCAGAGCTGGATATACCAGTGGAATTCTGAGACCCTCAGGAAGTGTAGGCTAGAAAAAGGTCCTGAGGCCTAACTCTTGATAATTTGCCTGATTTCTATTACTCTGGTGTGGAGCACGAGGGGAGAAGAGGATGTGATCGCCTCTCTCAAGGTTGGAAGGAACCATCAGTTTAACCAATATTACAGAGATAAGTACCTGTATATTTTGTTAAAGACTTAAAAGTTAGATGAAGTATGAATCTTAGATTATTATTTTGTTAATTGTTTATCTCTATTTGGTATGAGGAATATGGCTTTCATATATTTAAATAAAGTAGAAATCAGACTCTGGTAGTCAAAGTAAATAGCCAAGAAAAATCTTGACAGGGAAACTAACATTAAATAATATGTTGTTGGAAATATTTACGAAATGTTTTCAGTTCTAAAACTTAGTATAGAAAGGAAATCATAAAGAGTATACTATAGCTATAGATTGCAATGATAAATCTTAGTACAGTAAGCAGTAAATGAACATATATTGTTGAGATTCTGATTTTTATACAAACGAAAACAAAGAAAACACATGACCTGGGAATACAAGAATGAAATGCATTTCTCCATATAAAAAGGGATAAAAATGAGGAAACAAGGTTCAGGGGTTTAGAGCTGAGCCCCGTGGTGACAGGGCAAGGTCATGGTCCCCTGGCCATTATGACTTCAATACCAGAAAGAAGAAAAACTAGGGCAAAATTATATTCTAATTACAACTGTAAAAGAAAAATTTAAAGGGAATTACAACTACTTCATCGTAAGCAGAGAACAGTGGACAACAAGAATATATACTCTGTCTAAAAGCCAAAATTCTTAAATATGTAGCTAGAGTGTTTATAGGCCTCAAGTTCATAGCATAGGCCAAAGAGCCGAACAAGTTTATACAAAATAGTCTTAGCATGTATAAAGAAGGATTCACGATAATTCACCATAGTGTCCTATGCAAGAAAGAAAATGAAAAAAAAATAGAATAAAACCCTCTATTTAAATCATAGGGTTTCACTATAGAGTATTTAGAACATATAATGCAAATAAAATTAAGTTACACATGTTCAGACAGGAGAAAAATTACAACAGTCTAATTTTATACATGTCAAACGGGAGGAAAATTACAACAGTCCTCGGACCCGAATTAGGGCAAATACAATCATGATTTTAAAGGCTAAATAAGTAAGCCAGAATAGTAAACTCACCATGAACATGTCAACTAAGTATAAAGACCCATCAATTCCTTGCATGCAAGAGAGGTACAGAGGTTGTCGTTACACCTATGCATGTAGAGGGTATAGCCCTTAGTAAACCAGAAGTTGTAAACCGTAACCCGAAGCACAGAGATTATCGCATTGAAAACATACATGGGTTGGTTGACCGAAGCAATTAAGCGGAGAAGGAAGAAACCCCTCCACGATTCCTGTGTTGCCTGTCCTATGAGAAAACAAGAGATAAAGCGTGAGAGCTATGGCGTCCAAGGATATATAGACATGAACATAAACCATTAACGAAAAATAAAACTCAATAAAAATTTCTAAATTCTACCTGTGAAGTTTAGGGCAGGAACATGATTCTCCCTCGCTTGAAAAATACAGAGAAATGAAAGGATTGGCGTCAGAATCAAGCCATAAATTATACGGTCTCACTGTCCCTGAGTCGAAACAAGTTAAAACTAAGAAAATAATTGAATAATGAAACTCTCTCAGGGATACAACTATGGCAAAACCCTCTTCATGATGAAACGATGCAGAGAAATAGAGACAGACCAAGTAAAACATGACTGGAAGTGTTAAGGTAACCGGTGCAAGGAAATGACTGGAGGGCTCTATGAGACGAGCATATCCACCCCTAAATGAATCCGCCGAACCCCGCGACAAAACATAGACAAAATATATGCATGATGGAAGAGCTCAGCTCAGTGAATCCGAGGACCGGCCCATGGAGGAAAGGAGTACCATTTCCATAGAGCGGCGTTGTACCAACTCCTGCAGCAGAACAATGAACCAGAACAATGGAGCTCAGGGTGGGTTAGTTACCCTAACCATCCCCACAATGGTTCTGACCGCCAGATCAAGTGAGCTATAGATCAATGGTGGATGAAGAGCGGTATTAAACTCAATCACACATAGTTGTCAACCAGATCCCTCTTATCGAGGAGGCAACCATTGTTTAATTAAACCCATGATAAAACCAATGTATAGAACCTGTTGCGTGCGAATGTAGAATTATTAGAAAATCATCGGTAATGTTAAATCATATGGATCTGAATAAATATATTATAATGAAAAACAATCCAAAGTATATCATTATGTACGAGCAATCAAATCTAACACATGTTGACCACGTGCTGGGCACGAATGTTGGTAATAAAACTATAGGAAAATTATAAATATGCACTGGGTTGGTTTATTTAAATTAACAATGATTTGTATTCAGCTGTTGGATAGGCAGAGGATTCAATCACACAATAACACAAGTATTTCACACACGAAACAATGAGCTGCGACTCTTCAATTAATCTTCAATCACTCTAAATCATAATGAATACAATGAACCCGGTGAAGGGCATTTAACCTAAATTGACATGCACACACTCTCACATAACTAAACTTGATCAACTCTCACTTAACTCACTCTCTAACTCACTCACCAAATATATCTATCACTCAACTCAACTAACTCACTTAACTGATTGTCTAACAATGCATGCGGGAGGTAATTACATATTTTAACACTCCCCCTTAATTACGACCGCTAAACTAAAACATAACTCATGAAAAATCAAACATGCCTGTTGGTCTATGTCTCAGCTAGGCTTACAACACCCAAGTTTCTTTTGTGAAACTCAAACAAATATACTGCTAATGGCTTTGTAAAGATATCAGCCAATTGATCACTAGATTTACAAGGCTTCAAGTGAACTTGTCCATTTCTCACAAGTTCTCGAATAAAGTGATATCTAGTACTAATATGCTTGCTCTTTTGATGAAACACACTATTCTTGGATAGTGAAATCGCTGATGTGTAGAAAATTAGCTGAATAAATCACTTATTCACTGAAGATTAACCCGGTCATATATCAATTTCGAATTGCATACATAACACATAACCTTCTTCTACAATTAATTGTCACATGCGGAAATAACAGAAGCAATCACACATCAAATCAATCACACATTAACTCAGTATGTATGGGGAAAGCCTATAGCTGAAAACCCCGCAGCTATTGTGTATATTATAATGGAGAAATCAAGTAACCAAACAAGTACAATACTCCTCACAAGTACTCGGTACTCTCTCATGAAGTTACTCACAATCTGACTCAGTTTTGAACAAGTCTGAGGTTCAAAACTCCCCGCCAATTGCCTTGCCTCTATTGCGCAATCATGGCCTGTATATGAAGAGGTTCAAGGTTCGAATCCCCTTCCCTTGATTGCGTAATTGTCATGGACAATTCCTCCAAGTGTAATGCAAATCTCATGCAAAACAAATCTACCAATTGATAGCTTTACTCACCCTTTCATCTACCTCTTCCACTGGTCTCCACTGAACTGATCATGCACTGTAGTGAACTGAAGTGTTCTTGAGTTGACTAATGAGTTAATATTTAGTGAATTAAATAATATTTAATTCACTTCACTCATATCTAGTTGATTAGTTAGTTAACTAATCCCAACTAGTTCAACTAAAACAAACAGAACACAACTCCACTATCTGTCCCGTTAACTCCTCCAAAACTTCTGCCACTGAAGTCTAATTGAAGCCAACCATGCAAGATGCCATCAAACCCTAGGAACCACGTGATTCCTTGTGTCAGTTGCATGAGCCACCTCCATGACTCAAATTGAAGTGCGCCAAGAGAGTAAACTGCTGTTTATAGTCAAAATATTATTAAGGGTAAATAATATTTGACTTCCATATTTTTAGGAGATCAGTCTAAAAATAGCCTGGGTCCTAAAAAATAGGGTCTCATCTATTTTTACCGACATGTCGCATCCATCCAGAATCTCCAAGTAGAATTCCCAAATTATGCTCCGTATGTCTAAAAATAGACATAGTCTAAAAATAGACTTTGCGCCAGAATTTGCCTGCGGGCCCACTTAGTGAAGGCGACTTCATTTCACTAAGCTCCATCATCTTGCTGCATTCTCAACATGATGTGTTGTCACAGTATATCTTTGTTGATCCTTGCTGTTGCTGCTTGAGTCCATCCAACACTCTTCTTAACCATATTGCTTGACATGTTGCTGAAGTTGCTGCTATATTTTTCTTCTGCTGATGATAGTGTCACAATAGGCTGCTTCTTAGATGCCCATGCTATCACACCTGAACCAAGATGGAACACATAACTAGATGTGCTCTTCTAATCATCCAAACTTCCTGCAAAATCACTATTTGTGTATCCAATCAATTATTTCTTTTCTGTACTTGCATACATTATGCCATAATCTCTGGTTCCTGCTATGTATCTCAGAATTCTTTTTCCAACACTCCAATGTCTGTCTTTTGGAGTCTCCATAAATTTGGAAATCAAACTTACTCCTTGCATAATATCTGGTCTTGTAGTTTTGAGATACATGAGGCTGCCAACCAATCTTTTGAATAGAGTTGGATTGAAATCTACTCCTTCATCATCCTTACTTAAATTTGTACATGTTGCAATTGGTGTAGGTACATGTTTGCAATTATCCATCCTGAATCTTTTCAAAAAATCTCTGGCATATTTATTTTGGAAAATAAAAATTCCTTTTTCAGATTGCTCAACTTCAATTCCAAGAAAATATTTCATGAGACCAAGATCCGTCATCTGAAATTATTTCATCATGGTTGCTTTAAATTCATCTAGTTCAAGATCACTTGTAAAAATCATATCATCAACATATAGGTAAACAATCAAAATATTTCCATGCTCATTTACCTTTGTGTATAAGGTAGGTTCAATTTTGCTTCTGCAAAATCCATTCTTAATCATGTAACTATCGATTCTGCTATACCATGCTCTAGGTGCTTGCTTAAGTCCATAGAGCGCTTTCTTCAATCTGTAAACTTTATCTTCTCTACCTTCAACTTCAAAACCTAGAGGCTACTACACATAAATTTATTCTTCTAAAATTCCATTCAAGAAGGATGATTTGACATCCATCTGATATACTTTCCACTTGTTCTAAGCTATTGTCGCTAGAACTGCTCTTACAATATCCAATCTAGCTACCAGAGAAAATGTTTCCCCAAATTATATTCCCGGTTGCTGCAAGAATCCTTTTGCTACAAGTCTTGCTTTAAATCTGTCAATCTCACCTTTCTCATTCACCTTTGTCTTCTACTCATGGAATGCCTTCGAAACGTATTCTCCACCACGATCTGATCTCAATACCTTGATCTGTCGATCACTTTGGTTATCCACTAAGGCTTTGAACTCTTTGAAATTTGCAAAATTTTCATATTTCTTCTTCAAAAAGTAAATCCAAGTCTTTCTACTATAGTCATCAATGAAAGTGAGGAAGTAACAACTTCCACCAATCGACTGTGTCCTCATAGGTCCACACAAGTCGGTATGCACCAACTCAAGTGGTTTATTTTCTCTGTAAGAAACTCCTTTCGGAAAACTTTCATCGTGTTGCTTTGCCAAGATGCAACACTCACAAGTGCTAGCAGGTTCTTTGATGGGAGGTAAACCTCTGACCATCTGTTTCTGCTACAACAATCTTAAACCAGAAAAATGAAAGTGTCCAAACTGAAAGTGTCATAACCAGTAATCATTAGAACATGCAGCTATAAAAGAACTAACCCGATCATTGCAGTTCATAATTAGAGGAAAGAGTTTGTTCCTTGTCATCTGCACCTTTTCAATCAGCTGCTTTCTTGGGGATTTTTCATAAATAACACATTGTTGCCCCTGAAAGATAACTTTTTATCATTTCTACGTCAATTAACCAACACTTATCAAATTGTGTTTGAGTCCAGGGACATAATATACCTCTGATATGGTCTTTGGCTCCCCCTGCTTGGTCACAATGTTGACCACTCCTTTGCCATCTACATCCACAGTCTTGTCAGTTCCTAAATTTACTTTTGTCTTCACAGATTCATCCAAATTTGCAACCAAATTCTTGTTTCCTGTCATGTGGTTACTGCAACCACTGTCTAACAGCCAGACCTTATCATACGGTTCATGCATGGTGTTGCATGCTAGAAACATGGAGTTAGTATTCTCTATACTAACATTAGCTCTCTGATTTCCTTGATCAGCTATCTTCTTCCTACAATCACGAGCATAATGACCAAATTTATTGCAATAATAAAATTTCACTTTTGATTTGTCAAACCTTTGATTGTTGTGAAAACTTATGCTACTATTGCTTCCAATTTTATGCTCATGCTCTTCTCGGCCATCTCTTTGACCACCATAGTTTCCGCCTCGTCCTCTGCCTCTCAATCGACCTCTACCTCGACCTCTTGAAATTTAAACTTGACTTTTGAAGGCAATTTCTAAAGTGGAATTTTTATTTCTATCTATCCTTGCTTCATGCGATAGAAGGGATCCCATCAACTCATCAACTGTCAGTATTTCCAAATCCTTGGCTTCTTCTATGGCTGCTACCACAACATCAAACTTGGTAGACAAAGATCTAAGAAACTTCTCGATCACTGTTCGATATTTAATATCTTCAGCATAGTTTTTTAGCTTATTGACGACAGACATGACCCTATTCATGAAGGAATCAATGTCTTATGTCTCCTTCATCTGCAGACTTTCAAAGTCTCTCCTAGTATTATGCAATTTAACAATATTGACTTTGGCCATACTTTGATATCTTGTCGCCAAAGTTTCCCATGCTTCCTTTGCTAAAGAATTTATCATTATCTTCTGGAACACTGCTCGGTCCACTCCCTGCTGGATAAGAAGCAATGTTTGTGCATTCTTCCTCTTGTCTTTCTTCCATTGTTCTTTGTCTGCATTGTTGAGGGCTCGTTCTGAGATTTTTCAAACCCAAACTTGACATGATCCCATACATCATGTGCTTTTAACATGGTCTCCATTTTAATAGCCCAAACATCATAATCTTTCCTAGTGAAAGAAGGGTGTTGTGGCTGAAAACTTGATGTGGCCATCTTCCTTCAAACAAAAATATTCTCTGGTAAAAACCATAAATTTTTCTTCTTTTTGCCTTTTAGAAACTTTGCAAAGCTCCTTTCAAAAAACCTTAATTTTTTGTTTATATATAATAAATCTTAAAAAGAAAAAATTATATATACATTTTTTTTATAATAACCTTCTCTTAAAAAATTGTATTTAAAAGAGCCTTTTTTTAAAAGTATTATAAAAAATACCTTTTTTTTTAAAATATTGATATAAACTCACTTTTAGAAATTCCAACAACACCTTTGAAAACTTTGCTTGATTTAATAAATAAAAAAACTAACTCATGTGATTCATTCAATTGAGAAGTTAATGCTCCTTGTAAAAAAAACATATGTACTCCTTGTTCCAATATGCAATATTCAATACTCCTCCAACCAATAGATTTATTGGGGAAATTGCAGCGTATGTAGTTTTTGATAGCATACGAGTTGACCTTTGGAATGGCTTGATTAATTAAAAACCCGATTGTGCAGTCGTTTAATGCAAAAACTGCGGTTTAAACTTGAATTTTTCAAAATCGTAAGTTTCATGAAACCTCCGCAGGTTTTCAAAGAAAAAGTTGCGGACCTCCGCTTTTGCTACACTTAAAATGTGCGGACCTTCGCGTTTGCAATTTTTTTTAAAAATTTTCCAGCCTTCTACTCTTGGCCTTTTTTTCTCTGGCTCTGCTCGCCCACGGATCTTTTGATCCTTCCTCAGATCTGATACCAATTTGTTGGATAGGAAGAGGATTTAATCACACAATAACACAAGTATTTCACACACGAAACAATGAGCTGTGGATCTTCAATTAATATTCAGTCACTCTACATCACAATGAATACAATGAACTCGGTGAAGGGTATTTAACCTAAATTGACATGCACACACTCTCACATAACTCAACTTGATCAACTCTCACTTAACTCACTCACCAAATATATCTATCACTCGAATCAACTAACTCACTTAACTAATTGTCTAACAATGCATGCAGGAGGTAATTACATATTTTAACAAGTATATGGTGAGTAAAGTAAAAAAAAATAATGTGAATAGTGAAGTAGTGACAAGTGGTAATCAGAGTGTGGTTACACGTTGGGGCCAGATGGGCCATTGAGATAACTTGGGTGTTTTCATTTTGTTTCTTGTTTTCAAATTATGCATAGTGATAGGAAGATTGGTAAGAAGTTAAAATGAGGAGAGGATTCAGTCACCAAACACCCATTACAACAGGGGAAACCTATTCCCTATCCAATCCTGAGTTCAACCCACAAATGTGGGTGAAATTAAGTGTGGACCAACACCAAAAAACTAGTAGATTGCTGGAAGAAAAATAACATTAGATGAATATATTATTGGATATGGTGCAACAACTTAATAAAGAGATGATTTGGGTACAAATTGATAATGAAAGTTTGATGATAGAACAAGAAAGGATACTTAAGAGTCTCTAAGATAAGCAGAACGATCATATTACATAGCCCTTTCCAGAGAGGGACACCCATGGAGAAGTAGAGCAACAACAGTAAGTTCATGAAAACCCAGAAGGGAGTCATACCCAACGGATTAATAAAAGTAGAACTTATAATGAAGCTGAATCCGGTAATGTTTCAGATCAGCAAGAGTTGAAGAAGCAGAAAGTAGAATTACAGGGCGAATTCCGAAAAATTGAGCCTCCTACATTCGATGGAGAGTTTGAAGAAGTGGCGGAGGCTTGGATAATTAATATGAATAAGGATTTCCAAGTCTATGAGTATAACAACAAACTCAAGACTCACCTAGCTATTTATCAATTTCCAGAAAAGGCTACATTATGGTGGGAAGAGGTGAAAAACGTGCGTGGAATTGAAGATTAGAATGTGACTTGGGATGAGTTCCAGCAGTACTTCAAGGACAAGTACCTAACAGAACGATTTTATGATGAAAAATCTCAAGAGTTTCATGATTTAAGGTTGGGTCAATTATCTACGAATGAGTTCATCACTAAGTTTTCTTCCCTGTTAAGGTACATACCCTATTTAAGGAATGAGAAAGAAAAAGTTAATCAATTTTTGAGTAGTTTGCCTGCCCACATGAAGGAGAGAATTGAATTTGTAAATCCAAAGACGATGGATGGGGTAATTCGAAAAGCATGGATGTGCTATCAACAGTCCAATGAAAAGGGTGAAGTTGGCAAAAATTGGCCACCAAAGAAAGGGAATAAAGGCTCCTCAAATTTTAAAAATAGCAGAGCTGGGAATTATAAAACTACCGTAAGGAATTAAGCAAATAGGAAATTTGGGAAAAATCAGTAAAGGCCCAAATGGGCAGCTGAAGAGTGACCGATGGAGGCATCTAGCTGGCCAGACCTGGGACAATCCCAGAAACCACCATTACAATGTTGGGGTTGTGGTGAGGCACACTAATTTAAGAATCGTCCTCATCATGGAAGGAATGAAGTGGTAGCCAACCTGTAAGAAGTGTCTATAGTGGGGGATGTTGCTCAAAATATACCGAGGATCAATGCTACATTAGAATATTGGCAAGCAGATTTCCAACCAACTATGATAGAACTGGAAGGTAAGCTACAATCCCAAACTGTTTCCATTTTGGTTGATCCCAGTGCCAGTTTAAGTTATATAAATTCCCGAGTATTTGAAAACTATAAGTTGCAAATCCATAAATTTAAAAGCCCCTGGCCAATACAGTTGGCTATAGGGGCAAGAAAACACATTAATGACAAAGTCTCAAATTGTACTTTGTATATAGCAGAACAACATATAACTCTAGAACTGAATATTCTACCTTTGGGCTCATACGATGTTTTGTTGGGAATGGACTGGTTAGAAAAACACTGGTCATTGTTGGTTTGCAAGGAGAAAGTTATCCATTTTAATGCAGAAGATGGGACCCGTCAAGAACTGCAAGGAATTAAGAAGCCACTTCAATTACATCCTATTACAACATCCCAGTTGGGTAAGTTCATTAGAAAGGGGTGTCAACTTTATGCAATCTAGGTGGGGTTTTCTAACTCCAAAGACAAGACCTTTATGATGGAAAATATACTAGTTTTCCAGGAGTTCAAGGACCTGTTTCCTGGAAATATTCCAGGACTACCCTTGAAGCGAGATATTGATTTTATTATAAAATTAATACCTGGTGCAGCCCCTGTGTCACGATCACCATACATAATGAGTGTGCCCGAATTGACAGAATTAAAAATGCAGCTGCAAGAAATATTGGACAAAGGATATATTCAGCCAAGTGTGTCTCCTTGGGGAGCACCAGTGTTGTTTGTTACTGTTGAGTCTCAAAAGTGTCTTCCATATTCATACATATTTCCATTATGTCATAACCATTTAGCTCTTATTTCATAGCCATTTGACCTAAAACCCTACATCAAGTAACTATTTTCATAAATATATGGGTTAGGATCCTTGTTTTCCAAAGTTATTTATTTTATGTATTTTAAGTGAATTTATGATTAGAAACTAGAAAATTAACATAGTTTCATATATATATATATATATATATATATATATGTTATGAGTTTTGTGACATGTGTAGGTCAAAAGGAGACTTCTAGAAGACCCTTATGTGGCACTCTAAAGCCAAATTCGAATTTGGTTGGAGAAGATTATGGGATCAAGAGGATATGTGTCTCACTTCCTTGTTGTATTGAAACTCTAAGAGGATATGTGTCTCATCTCTTAGTTGTGTTGAAACTCTAGAAAGACATGTGTCTTATCATTTCCTATTTTGATTATAACTCTAGAGATGGAGGGAGAGATTCATGGACTCCCATTAATGAGATGACTTCTCATATTTTGTATAAATAGGAGAAGCTTTCTCCTATCATAGGTAATGAGGAAGTAATGAAAAAGTAGTAGAGAAGTCTTTTGTAACAAAGTTCAAGATGGAATGGGATGTAGATTTGTGAGTTCTTTTTAATGGAGAAATTCAGTTCTTTGATGCTGTTTTGATTACAACTTTAAGGAGCTGAAGGACTTCACCAAATTGGTAGCAGAGGGCCCCTGCTATCCAAGGAGGCTTTTGCATGTTTTCTAGATAAGTTGCTTTCAATTTTGTTTTGTCATATTTCCTTACTTAGATTGCTTTCTGAAATCATAGCTTTTAGCATAATTTTTAGCTTTTAGATTACAGTAGGCAGCCCGGGCATTTGCATATCTTTTGACTAATGACATGGAATCAATATTGTTCTGCTGCTAATTTATTTTTCTTAGTTTTTGTTTAATTCCAGTACTGCTTTGTTTATTTCGGTCTTGCACATTTGTTTCAGTAGTTAGATTTAAATATATTAAACTGCTCATGTCATTTTCAGTTACCTCCGAAAGCCACAGCTGGACTGATGGTGAGGGATTGAAGTATGAGTGTGTAGTTTGATATTAGTTTACTTTCTGCAAGTTAGATATATTAAATTGTTCATGTCATTTTCAGTTACCTCCGAAAGCCACAGCTGGACTGATGGTGAGGGATTGAAGTATGAGTGTGTAGTTTGATATTAGTTTCTTTTTTTGCAAATTAGATATCAGATTGCTCAAGTTGTTTATGGTTACCTCCGAAAGCCATAGCTGGACTAATGGTGAGGGATCAGAATATAAGTTGATGTAATTTGATTTAGATTTACTTTGTTGCAATTCTTGGATTTCTTTAAGCATAGTTTCTTTTGTGTTTAGACAGCAGCAAGGATAATTTGGTTTTTATGCTCAATAGTTCACTGTTTGATTTATTAGGCTAGCAACACATTTTCATTTCCTTTCAAGTTTTGTCATTGTATGTTTCAAATTCCTTTTGAAGTTTGAAGTTTGGTAAATCATTATAAAGGACATCATTGCCTTGAATATTCATAACCATACTTGTCTTTTAGAATTTCCATCTCACATTAGGAAACCAACCAAGATCAATAAAAATCCAAAAACGACAAAAAGTAAGAGATAGGTTATCTTGTACATATAGTGCGCCACACTTCGTCAGCTTACGAATCCCTGGTTGATAATTTATGTTAGCAATTTAGGACACACTAAATTGACCAAACATTTTGGTGCCGTTGCTGGGGAAGTGTAACTACGTAGCCTTATTTCTTACATCTAAAAAAAAAAAAAATTAATAATTCTTGAGTATGCTCTCCTCCTGCACTTTGTGTGATCTAGAGGATCAGAAAAAAGAATTGTTATGTAAAAAAAAAATTAATAATTCTTGAGTATGCTCTCCTCCTGCACTTTGTGTGATCTGGAGGATCAAAAAAAGAATTGTTATGTAAAAAAAAAGGAGACAAAATAAAACTTCATCATTTCAATTGATTCAACAATTTAAAAAAAAATTGTTTTCATGAAAAACTTTGATTTCAATAAATTGTTTTGTTTAATGAATATATATGTGTATTTTTAAATTTTTGAAAATATAACATACATAATTTTATTAAACAAATCAATTAAAAACTAAAAAATAAAAAAATAAAAATAAAATAAAAAAAATTAAATTGTTTTGTTACTAAGATATATATGTATATTTTTATTTTTGAAAAAATATATATAATTTTAATAACAAATCATTTAAAAAAAAAAAATTCAATAAATTGTTTTGTTTAGTTAATTACATATGTATATTTTTAATTTTTCAAAATATAACATGTGTAATTTTATTAACAAAACAAATAAATAAATAAATAAATAAAACAAACAAACAAAACGAAACAATAACAAATCAATAAGCAAAAATGAAATGGCCATGGCATTTTGAAAAAAATGAATTACTCTCAACAGAAAACATAAAAATTCAACCATGGAATTGAATGCATAACTTGAATTTTGCTAAGATTCAAACCTACTTGCTTGAGAAGTCGAGAGTTGTGCAACAATCTCAAAGTGAACGGTCATATCATATATTTTATCAAGTTTTGTGCTGGGGCTCCGCCTCCTTTGAGAGAACGTCTAAATTTAAGACCAGTTGAGGAGTACCGCTATTTGAACCAGAGTAATTATCTGACTATTGATGAAGTCGATGATGCTGAGAAGTTCGAAGAAATGATGGAAGCTTTGAATGTGGTCCAGATCAGTAAAGATGATCAAGAAAATGTATTTGCGATGCTTGCAGCTGTATTATGGCTCGGAAACATTAGATTTTTTGTTTCTGATAGTGAAAATCACGTGGAAGTTGAAAATGATGAAGGAAGTTAGAGACGCTGCAAATCTTGCCCGTGAATGTGAGATTAACCTTCAGAGCATCTTTTCGTCCATTCCCGTAGATGAAAGGGGGAATTGTGCTTCTAAAAAGTCCAGGGATGAAAACAATGATGCACACGAAACGCAATTTTGAACCACGTTCTAAGAAAAACAATTTTTGCCAGAGCATCTCCAGAAACGCAACTGTTATTGACACGTCATTTTAAAACACGTTTTCTGATTGATTGATGATGACTTTTGAAAATCCACGACATGGGTTTTTTCGCCAACATGGTCAATTAGATAACCCAGAAATCGTTTTACGAATTTTGTGGCGGTCGGGAGAATTTCTCGGTTCTTTAAAGCCCATTTTTGCCTGCCGCGTGAGAAAAAACGGTTTTCTGTTTGCACAGTGGAGAGTTTGAACGACACTTTGCTTGATTTCACCCATAATTCGGTTTCCTGATCTACAGGAGGAAGAATCTAAGTTGAACACAAATTCTATCAACCTTGAGCAACGTGGATTCCAGATGTTTATGATTCGCCTGAGACTGCTTGGAGATCATGTTCATTCCACTCATATCGCATTTGTTGAATTTGTAATGGCTGAAAGTGCCATACTTGCATTGAACTGTAGTGGTGCAATTGTGAGATTTTTTCCTATAAGGATAAGTCCATCAAAGACACTAGTACGCCCCCGCATCCCCCATCCTACCATGCATTGAAGAATCACTGGAAGCTACACTGCAATGCTTGTGAATCATATGCATTGTTCTTTTAGAGTTTAAGCTAAGGATATTTTTGTGGGAAGTAATGGTGTTCACCTCAACTGATATTTAATCAATATGATAGTTTCCACAATTTGTTTAACGAAAAAAAAAAATTAAAAAAATTAAAATTGTTTTGTTTACTAAAATATGTATGTATATTTTTAAATTTTTGAAAATATATATATATAATTTTATTAACAAATCATTTAAAAAAAAAAAATTACATTTCTCTTTTTCAATTTTGTTATTTAAAAAAAAAAAAAAAATTGCAATTTTCTTTTTCAATTTTGTTTTGATTATTAAAAAAAAAAAAAAATGTATAATTTTAAATCAATGAAATGAATAAGTTATTTGCTCATTTTTCTGAAGGTATTGATTAATTTTGGACTGATGATGAAAGATGAATGGCTAACTTTTTATTCAAGATTTTTAGCTACAGAAATAGTCGACATTCTGCAGCTAAAGTCCAATTCCGCAGCTGTTCTCCAATTCCGCAGCTAAAGTCCAATTCCGCAGTTGTTCTGCAATTCCGCAGCTGGAAAACCTCATTGTTCAAATCAGCCTAACTTTCTCATACAAAATCAGATTTTGATGATTTAAGTATCGTTGGAAAGGTCTCAACAAGATCTATACAATGAGAAATCCATCATTAGAGTTTGAAATGGCAAATAATGAAATAAATTGCTGAAAAGAAGCTACATTCAACTTGAGACACTAATTCCAAAACAGGTATAAATTCTTTTGATTTTTCCTTTGAGAACTTGTTTCATTAATACAAATTCTTAGTTTTGTGTGTAAATATCATAACTAGAGAGATTGATCGCCTCTCTCCCTTTGATAATATTACATTCCATTGCAGAAGAAGTATTAGTTTTTTTTGCAGGTTCCAGGAGGAAGGACAAATGACTACAAGAGAATGGTGTCTCTCTAAGAGACCAATTTGTTTCATAAGAGGATGATCAGCAACAAAGAGGAAATATGCTGATGAAAAATCATATCCAAACACTTGAAAAACTTTCAGATACTATTGTCTCCATCACATCCATACCTCATAATAAACCATTCACTTCATTTCACTTCATGATTTCCATTTACATTCACATCCACTTTCCATTTCTTTTTGTCCATTCATAACCCACAAATAAAAGTAAGAGGCTCATTCACATGCTTATTGCCCATTGCTATTTCTACTTTCCATTGCCATCTTCCATTTTCATCTTCCATTTCTTGTCATTTTCATTCCGCAAATAAGCCCTGCTGCAATGCAAATTATTGAGTCCATAGTCCTTTGAGTCTAAGTTCTTTGTAAAAACACCTTGAGGCTTGCATGCCTTAATGGAAAGTTCTCATGCTGACAAACAATGAGAATACATTAATGTCTCTTGTTCGTCAGATCTTCTAGGTGACTCGACATCAGCAAAATCATTCGTACCTAGCAAGATGTGTTTGGGCATCTTGACTCTCATTGTTATCAATGGTGAGAGTTCTCGTGTTGACTAGTGGCATCCATTAATGGCCACTAATTCAACAATTTCCTACTATGTTCAACATCAGAACATCTTTTCACATAGTAGGAATTATGCCAATGAGTTTTGAAGACATGAAGACTATTATTTTCAGCATTTTGGAGCAGATTCAGCAAGTTTTAGTAGAAAAAATAAAAAGTCATCTTATCTCTTTATCCATGACTCCTCTTGTTCAGCCACTTGAAGAAGAATATGATCAGAATTTTGCAGCCACCATACATGCACAACTCATCCACATTTAAGGTAAGTGAAGGTATGTTGTTTTCTAATTTTTAGTCATATAATTCATTAGAATGCTAAAATTGTAACTTTGGAAAAATTCCTCTCCCTTTTTCACATTGTCATATCTTTAATTGGGGGGAAGGGACATCATTTCATATCCACATGTCATACACTATCACACATTTTCATTTCATTTCCACCCACACATACTTCCCAACCAACTATTGTTGCAACATGATCCAAAAGATTATATGCCTTGCAAATTATCAATTCATTGATGAAGTAATTGATTCTAAATGTTTTCATGAACTTTGATGCAACAAAGAAAATAAAGCATTGTTACACAAGAATCAATGCTTCAAAAAAAAAAAATGGTTGTCACACAAGAATCAACCATTGAAAAAAAAAAAAATGTTGCAATCAAATGTATTATACTTTGCCAAAAAGGAAAATATCAAGAAGCAAAGTTTGGAATGAATCTATATGAGTCAAACTCATAAAAGATCAACTCATGGACAAATGAATCATTGCAATAGTTGCAAGAGGACATGCAACAACTTCAGTTGGGGGGTATGTTGAGTCTCAAAAGTGTCTTCCATATTCATACATATTTCCATTATGTCATAACCATTTAGCTCTTATTTCATAGCCATTTGACTTAAAACCCTACATGAAGTAACCATTTTCATAAATATATGGGTTAGGATCCTTGTTTTCCAAAGTTATTTATTTTATGTATTTTAAGTGAATTTATGATTAGAAACTAGAAAATTAACATAGTTTTATATATCTATATATGTGTTATGAGTTTTGTGACATGTGTAGGTCAAAAGGAGACTTCTAGAAGACCCTTATGTGGCACTCTAAGGCCAAATTCGAATTTGGTTGGAGAAGATTATGGGATCAAGAGGATATGTGTCTCACTTTCTTGTTGTATTGAAACTCTAAGAGGATATGTGTCTCATCTCTTAGTTGTGTTGAAACTCTAGAAAGACAAGTGTCTTATCATTTCCTATTTTGATTGTAACTCTAGAGATGGAGGGAGAGATTCATGGACTCCCATTAATGAGATGACTCCTCATATTTTGTATAAATAGGAGAAGCTTTCTCCTATCATAGGTAATGAGGAAGTAATGAAAAAGTAGTAGAGAAGTCTTTTGTAAAAAAGTTTAAGATGGAATGGGATGTAGATTTGTGAGTTCTTTTTAATAGAGAAATTCAATTCTTTGATGCTGTTTTGATTACAACTTTAAGGAGCTGAAGGACTTCACCAAATTGGTAGCAGAGGGCCCCTGCTATCCAAGGAGGCTTTTACATGTTTTTTAGATAAGTTGCTTTCAATTCTGTTTTGTCATATTTCCTTACTTAGATTGCTTTCTGAAATCATAGCTTTTAGCATAATTTTTCATGGCAGCCCGGGCATTTGCACATCTTTTTATGACTAATGACATGGAATCAATATTGTCCTTCTGCTGATTTCTTCTTCTTAGTTTTTGTTTAATTCCAGCACTATTTGTTTATTTCAGTCTTGCACATTTGCTTTAGTAGTTAGATTTAGATATTAAGTTGCTCATGTCATTTTCAGTTACCTCCGAAAGCCACAGCTGGACTGATGGTGAGGGATTGAAGTATGAGTGTGTAGTTTGATATTAGTTTACTTTCTGTAAGTTAGATATATTAAATTGCTCATGTCATTTTCAGTTACCTCCGAAAACCATAGCTGGACTAATGGTGAGGGATTGAAGTATGAGTGTGTAGTTTGATATTAGTTTAATTTCTGCAAGTTAGAAATATTAAATTGCTCATGTCATTTTCAGTTACCTCCAAAAGCCATAGCTGGACTAATGGTGAGGGATTGAAGTATGAGTGTGTAGTTTGATATTAGTTTCTTTTTCTGCAAATTAGATATCAGATTGCTCAAGTTGTTTATGATTACCTCCGAAAGCCATAACTAGACTAATGGTGAGGGGTCAGAATATGAGTTGATGTAATTTGATTTTAGTTTTACTTTACTTGCAATCTTTTCTTTGAGTACAATTTCTTTTGTGTTTAGACAGCAGCAAGGATAATGAGTTTCATGATCAATAGTTCATTGTTTGCTTGATTAGAATAGTGATGCAATTTTCATTTCCTTTTAGGAATTAATTTTGTCATTGTGTGTTTTAAAATTCTTTTGAAGTTTGGAAAACCATTAGAAGGACATCATTGTCTTGAATATTTGTCTCCATACTTGTCTTTTAGAATTTCATAAAAATCCAAAAACGACAAAAAGTAAGAGATAGGTTATCTTGCACATATAGTGCGCCACACTTCGTCAGCTTACGAATCCCTGGTTGATAATTTATGTTAGCAATTTAGGACACACTAAATTGACCAAACAGTGCACATTCCACGTCGTTGGATCTGGAGCCTCCGATCCAACGGTCGACGATGCGTATCGCAAAATTTTTTCACCTAAAGGTTAACACTAAATTTTTCTGCGAAATAGGTGGTATTTCAAATCCACGTGTCGACTGATGTATCGTATCGAATTAATCTCAAGCAAAACTGCCTCCCCTCATTTCATTTTGAGAAAACCATCCCCGGTTTTCCACCATACCGCTGCTCTTCAAAATGTCACTCCCAATTTAATCCTAGCCGTTGATCTTTGAGATCGCACGGTCCATGTTATATCGCAATGCCATTCACTTGCCTTTCCTGTTTCTTCCGAAATGCTTCATCGAAAGATCTCCACCATAGATCGTCCTGATCTAACGGTCCACGTCCCTCATTGCACCCAAAACCTCCATTGGCCTGGTTAGCTACTCTACCAGGGTTTTCTTCCCAATTTTCCGCTGCAATCACCATCCTCACAGCTCCTAAACGCTTCCATTAACCCTCCTAAGCAGTTATAAACCAAAATTCGAAGGATTTAAATAATGTTTGTTTGTTTTTATGCAGGCTTAATGAAGATTAAGGTTAAAATCCTCCAAAAGATAATTACAGTGTTATTGGCTAAGGATGACGATCCTTATGGCCTTTGGTATAAATTAAAGGGTTTTGAAGTGCTAATTACATGTTCTAAAAGGGTTGATGAGTCATGATCATCGGCTTTTTGAACAAATTCTTTAACAAACCCTCTGCGCACCTCCAAACAGCAAAACACAGTCAGCATCAACAAATGAAATAATATCAGTGTCAAGATGAAGATGAGAGCATAATCAAAGGTTTAAAGATGTTAATCAAAGATTAAAGGATTAAGGCATGAAATCTAGAAACAAAGGCCTAATCCAAAAATCAGATCCAGAAGACCTCGAATGCTACATCAGAGGGGCTAATTGAATCCCCAGCTACCAAAATTTCCACCTACAACCTCTCTGCCTCAAAGGAATACCCAAATCAAATCTCAGTCTGAAACATTAAGGCCAAAGATAGATGAACAATTATTACAAGAAAAACAAATATCCCAAACTGTCAGTAGAAGTTATTGCAAAGATAAGAAAGTGCCTTAAAGTCAATCCTTTTTCCCACTAAGCCTAAAAAGCAGAAATAGAATAAATGGAACAGAGTTATAATTAAATGCTTTCCTACTTTATGCCTGCATGGCTTTCAAGGCTAGGAGTTGCATTTAGTATAGACTTAATGATACTCAACCCTAGAACTATTCCACCTCCTCATTTCTTCTATAAATACTTTTGAAGAAGATGAGAATTTGTTGGTTGGTTGGTCACTAGTTGTAATACTGAAACTCTCTGAAATAATACATAGCTTGTTTGAAGTTGAAGAAGAAATTGAAGTCTTGGAAGCTTGATGATGTTTTGACATGCTTGTTCTTGAGAAGGCTCTATCATTGGATCCCTGAGCTTGGCTTTTGGTGATGTATTCTGAATTGTCTGCTATTTTTCCTATTTTCATTATGTTTCATAAATTCTTACTACAGTAGGATGAAATGTTTAGGCTAAGAAATGACTCCTGGAAGCACCTTAGACCTGTTTATCCTTCACTGTTTTATGTTTTCTTATGCTGAGGTATTTTAGAGTATTTAATATTTCTCTTTAGTCTTCATGCTTGTTTATTTCTTTAATAGTTCAAATAGTTGGTTCCAGCATGATTTATGGTTTTCCCTGCTTGTCTGCTGCCACTTGAAAACTGTTTTTGAAATCTCCCTTTGAAGTACCATTGTTTATAGTTAGCTAAGGACGTCTGTTTGAATCATACCCTTTGTCCCCACTTGAATAATAGTTTTAAAGGTCTTTATAGTTGTGATCATACATGTGTTAGGTGTTCCCTCTTCTATGACTGTAGTTATCAGTGAATATTTTATGTTTTCTAACTACTTTGAAATAAAATCTTTGAGGAAATAGGATGTACTCCCGAATCTTAGATTTCATTTTAAAAGTTGTCTTAAAGTCATAATTTTCTTAAAGTGTGGTTTGTAGAATTCATGGTTAGCCCTGTCTATCAAATACCTCTTTATGTTCAAGTTATGTTTTTAAGTTCCCTTTGTTGATAATTCAAACTCTCTTTTCAAATCATTAATTTCCATCTCATTCACAAAAACTAAAGGATCCTGTGGCCAAGTTAGATTTTCCCTTTGATACCCCATATCCACTTATGAGCCTGTTACCAACTTCATTTTGACTCCATTTCCCAATGAAACTGACACTTTTTCTTTCTATATATACTACCTAGACCTTTCATCTTTTGCTGTGCCAATCCAACCAACCAAACAAACAAAGAAACCAAACAAACAATTTCACTTAATGAATAGTCTAAAATCAATACTTAAAAGAAAACAAAGACATATCTTTGCAAACAATTTGAGAGATCCCTCTCTGAGAATAGGAGGACTAGATCTTGGAAATCTAAAGATTGGTTCTGATGTTGCCTTGTCTTTTGGTTAGCCAATCTATCAAAACACATGACCCCAACAGATGGTCCTAGATTTCTAAAAATAAGATTTGAGAAATATTGTGAGTTCTAGAAATCTCACTGCCTTCATTATCCTAAATCAAATCGTTTCACTATATTTTTCCCTCTCTAAATTCTAAAAAATTTCACCTCACTTCTCCAAAAGGACTTCATTTCTGGGCCTACTGATCTCATTTTCACTCCCCTACCCACACTCTCATTCACTCCCTTTTTCCCTCTGAAGAACCCATTTTTCCCTTTATAAACCTTCATAAAGGGCACCCTTATTCCTCATTTCCCTTTTCATATATTAAAAAATGTAAAAGTCCTCTTTTACATTGTTTAAAACCAAGACTTAAGCTTATCGGGGGTTTTTATTTCTATATGTAAAAACTCTGTTTTTTATATTAAAAACCCACCCTTATAAAATATAGGCCTAATTCCCTTTTTCTCTAGCCCCAGCCCCTTGTGCTCATGTGATCCCGACCTTTGCCTATCCATAAGCCCCTTCCCTATATAAAAATCTCCTCCGCTCTTTCCATTTCATAAACCCCCGTAAAACCTTATAAAAAGGCTCCTGAACCTTTAATATTAAAACTGGGCCCCGCCTTCCATGATGCCCAACACCCCTTCCAAAAAACCTTGTGTTGGGGTTCCCATGTTTTGGCAGATTTGGCAATACCAAAAGATGAGACAACATCAAACCACTTTGGGGCCCTAGGATCTAGCCCTCCTGGACCCGGAGAGGGATCTCTCCAAATAGATCAAAGAATGATGTCTCTTTGAAGCTCAAAATAAGATGTTAGGCTAGTTATAAAGCACAAAGGGGGGTTTTAAAAATGATTTGGTTGAAGGGTTGCTGGGTTGGTCACGAGATCATGGACTGAGAAAGCAGTGGGAGGAAAGGAACAAAACAACAAGCTGTTTCAGCAGAGAGAATGGGCCAAGACCGTGCCATCCATTGGGCTATGGAGTCATGAAAGGAAATTACTTGCATCCACTAGCCAAGGCTTCCAAAGGGCAAGTCATCTAATACTAGAGGATCTTTAGATTAGATGGTGGGGTGGAACATTAAGGGAGAAAAGTGAAAGAAGGAGAACAGCCCAATTTCTGTCTATAGATCAGGTCAGAGGTCATTTAACTCCAGACCTGCTTGGACATACTCAAAGGTAGCTCTCAAAGAGACAAAGGGGCAGCTTATAGATCAGACCAGAGGTCATTTAACTCCAGGTCTGCTTTAGCAACTCCAAGGGAAAAACAGAGATAAGTTAAACAGAAGGGATCTTAAAAAGGCAAGCTGGTCACGCAATGATCCTAGTGGACAGGGCTAACACTTATCCCCAGTGTTCCCAAACCTTCCAGCTCAAACCCAACAAGAACATCTAAGAACCAATTCAACCAATTCATACATCAGCCAGTAGGCAATAACATCCGCTGCGCTGGTTAAATCAACTGAAACCAACTCTTGGATAGCACATAGAGCAGAAAACATAAAGGTAGGGAGAGTAGACAGCATAGGGCACCTAACAAGGGTGAATCCTATACTATTATTCTGATGCCTACCAGAAGAACATGAAACAATATGGAAATGTAAATAACAGAGTTAAGAAACACATCACCAATAGTAATAGACCAGGATCCTGTGAAAAGTGCTTTGATTAATTGATGCAACACCAGTCATGTACAATATGGCTCAATGGCTGTTACAGCCCAGACTTTCTCCTCCCAGCCTATTACATACAACTACTCTGCTACTCCCTCCCACGAATGTTCTAACAGTCAAATGAATCCCTCTAACAGCAAATGCCCAGCAAGGCAACAACAACCTTTACAATGTGTTCTCGGGGATTTCTTCTAGGAGAAGAGGAAGAGACAGAGGTAGATAAAAAAATAAATGAGACTCATTAAGACAGTAAGGCGGAAGTGTTCACGCCCATACTGCTTAATGGCTTTCTGCAGCTCTGTATGTACTCTGTAATTTGTCTGGGGAGTCTCTGTCAGGTCGACTTTGACCTCGGATATGTTCCTTGGAGTCCTTTCTAGTGTCTGGAGCTCTGCGCTAGCCTTCTGAATAAATGAACTGGTGAAAGATCTGCAACTTCTCCATACCTCCATAACTGCTGACCAATAGTCTTTAATGAAGCTCTGTCAGGGCAATTAATTGTTCCAGGGCTCGAGGGGGCATGGATATTTCTTTGTAGGCGGGTGACCTTCTGGAGAAGAGTACTTCTGCTGATATTTAAACACAGATAAGACTCTTTGCATGCTTAAGTCTTCAAACTGCGCTTGAATCCTTTGAATGTGGGATTAGACGTTAATTATATCAATAATGTGCATTAATCCCTTTGAATCTCTTCTGCCGACTTGCTGGCGATGCCGAAAATACCTCTCTGTGCTAATCCGCACAGTGGAAAGAGACTGTAAAACCGGGCGGTGGTGGTGGAGGAGATGCTGCGGAGGCGGCGAAATGGTGGCGGATAGTGGAGAACCAATGGAAAGAACACAAAGCAGCTTAACAGTGTAAAAACCCAACGACTAACTTTGGGCGAATAACAAAGAAAACCACCAACAAACAAGGGAGCGGAGCCTTGGAAGTGGGACCCGGCAGAGGCGGAGGGCGATTAAACATGAGCCGTGGATTTGCACGAGAAACGGACGGTGGGGATCTAATCGCACCATCGCAATCGAAGGTCGGAACGATCGTCAATCGCAACACATATTCAAAAAGTTTCGATTGCGATTAGAGGGGTGGTGCGATTAAGCGATAACCGTCAGATCATGAAACAGATGGACGGATAGGATTGAATCGGGAGACGGAGGAAAGGCCTGCGATCAGCAATCGGAAGGAAAGAAGCGATTGAGCGCTGGTCGTCGATCTGGAGGAGGAACGGACGGCGGAGATGAAATCGGAAGGGTGGCGCGATCGGGAGAGGACTTGTGATCGGGAGTTGCGATGACCGTCGGATCTACGAGAGGATGGATGGCGGAGATTTAATCGGAAGACGGAGGGGAGAGCATGCGATTGCGATCGGAGGTCGGGATGCGATTGAGCACTGACCATCGATCTGGGGGAGGAATGGACGACAAAGATTAAATCGGGGGATCGCAATCGGAGCTGTTCCAATGTGACTTGCGATTGCGATCGGAAGGGGGCTTACGATTGAACGATAGCCGTAGGATCGCGGGACAGATCAACGGTGGAGAAGTGGATCGAGGGGGGGGCAATGCGATTAAGCGTTGGCCGTCGGATCGTGGGGCAGATCAACGGCCAGGATGAGCTCGGAGGATCACAATCGGGGAATCGGAGGACAGGGTTGCGATTAATCGGAGGGCACGATGTGAATGTTGCGATTGCGATTGAGCGGGGGGCTGCGATTAGCGCCCAGCCGTTAGATCTTGTGACAGATCGACGGTTCACATCACGTCGCAAGACTTTGCGTGATAAAACGATCGCATCGGGGATTTTCACTAATGCAAAGGAATTGCACCCGCTCGATGCTCTGATTGCGATTAGCGCTTGGGACTTAAGCGTTTGGTCCCAGCGCGCGGGCATGTGTGGGAAGTGGTTTGAAAGGGGCTGGCGGAAAGGGGCTAGGCCTTATAATAAGGTCGGAACATGGGTTTTTTGCCCATTTAAATGGATTTTTAAGGTTGGGAAGGGGAACGATAGAGAAATAAAGGGGGAAGAAGGTCAGCAAAGGTTAGGGGGGGACTTTAAAGGGGATTTTAGGGGGAAATGAAGGGTAAGAAGGGAAATAGAAGGGGAAGAAAAGGGGAATGAAATAGAGGTTAAGTGGGGGAAATGAGAGGGAAAAAGGGGACTTTGGGCATTTCTTCACATAGCAGAGAGGCTTTAAAAGGGGAATCAGCAGAGGGGATACTATCAAAGGATAAAAGGCACATAGTGGCTTCAAGGAGACTGTGTTTTCAGAGGAAATGCATTCCTTGAAGGCTTAAAAACAATTTAGCCCCCTATTTGCTTGTCAAAAATTTATAGGGGGGATAACACCTTGTAAATTAACATATTTCCATCAACTTATTAAGACCCTGGGCCCATTATCCACTTAACTTTATGAACCAATAAACATGGGCTACTTGTCCTCCACTCCGCCAATCTGACTGCCTGCTCGTCGCTTCCCAAACACGCGATAGCCATTGATCTTTCACCCCAAGGTCTGACGGTCCCCGATGCATATCACCTATATAAATGCACTAGGATTAACCTCTTCTGACCAATGTGAAATAAGTGGTTTTGACCTGCCAGGCGTCGTACTCTGGGATATATCGCATCCCCCCTCCCAAAAACCTCTTACCGCCTTTTATCCATGTGATAAACTGCTTTCGGTTTTCAGAAACTGCTTATCCCTCCATGCCATTTTTCAAATCCTCCCGCCTCTGTTCAAACTTCTGCCTGGTTCCGCCTTCGGAACCCTACCTCCCACATCGTTTTCTCCTCTGAAAAACCTTCCGATAAGCCCAAACCATAGAAAAATGCAGACAACGCCCCTCGTGCAGGTTTTTTAACTAACAAATGCTTTTTGTGTGTAGGTTTAATGGCGAAGTGCCTAAGGAGCGTTCTAATGTTCCAAAAATGACCAAATGGGCATTTGGATGACGATATAGGAGCTTAAATAAAATCAATGATGGCCATAGGGCCTTTATCAATGTTTTCCATCGATGAAACATGATCATAAATGGATAAGAAACCATCCTGCCACGAAAGGAAGCATTCCTTGCACGCAGAAAACAAATACAGCCAAAAAGACAGTGAAGAAAATAAGACTAAAGGATTAAAGGGATATTGACTAATAACAAGCACAAAAAAAAAGATTAGTCAACTAAAGCAGAGGTCAAAAGATAAAGACAGAAAACTAAAAGGTTAAATGATAAAGACAGAAGATCAGAAAAATTAATCAGAGGGATTAATGAAAAGGCAGAATTAAAACAGATTAAAAAGAAACATAATATAAACAGACAGTCAGAGGTTAAAGAGAGATTTTAAAGGCCTAAAAAATAGAGATTAAATACAAACAAAAGTTAGGTTAACCCAAAGAAGATTCGAATTAACTGCACCTATAAGAAGTTACTTCTTTCAAAGATATTTTTCCACCTAATGCTTTGTTTCGGTCAATAAAGCATTAAAAAATTATTGCACTCAGTCAGAGATATTTTATATCTACCAAACATTTATTGTAAAGTTATTAATAGGCCTTAAAGTCAAACATTTCATAGATATTCTCTCAAAGGTTAAGATAGGAGTTATTATTTAGAGAAATATCTTCAGATATTCCTCCCTTGAGCCTTGCCTGGTCTTCAATGTAAAGAATTCATTAACTCTGTAATAAATGACACCCAAACCCTAACTTATCTTCACCTCCTCATTTGCAGATAAATAATGCATTTGAGCTCATTATCTTGTTGGCATTTGATGACCCTTTGAAGTAATACATAGTCTTTTGAGGTTGAAAAGAAATTGATGTCTAGGAGCTTGTGAATGCCTTGATTTTTTTGTTGATGGAGGAGGCTTGCTTGCAGGATCCCTCAACTTGGTTTATGGTGAAGTGCTTCTATTATATTATTGTTTTTTCCTATTTCATTATGTTTCCATATTTCTATACTGCAGTAGAACAAAGGATTTAGACTAAGAAATGTTTCCAAAGTCACCTTAGCTCTGTTTGTTCTTCACTATCTTTATGTTTTCCTTTGCTAGGACATTTTAGAGAATTCTTAATTGCTCTCTAGACCCCCTAGGCTTGTTTATTTCATGAATGGTTTAATACAGTAGGTATCAAACATGATTTATGGCTAGCCCTACTTATGTTATGTCACTAAAAAATTGTTTTTGAGGTCTCTCTCTAAAGTACCATTAGGTAGGTCTGCCAAAGAGGTTTTGTTTCGATCATACCATTTGTACTTGCTTAAATAATTGTTTTGGAGATCTTCATAGCTATAATCAAATATGTTTAGGCATTCCCTCTTCTCTTATTATAGTTATATGTGTGTCTTGAATGTTTTCTGTCCTTCAAGATGAAATCACCAGAAGTTAAATGAGTTTCTCGCGTTTTATATTTCATTGGAATGTTTGTCTTGAATAATTATCTGTTTAAGTTGAATCAAAGAATTTATGGTTTTCCCTATCTGTTGATTGCCTATTTATGCTTATGATATTCAAGTCCCTTCTTGTTAAAGGTACATGATAAATAATTATTAATTTCCCTTTGTCCTTCTTTTATTCTCACAATTGATGTCCATCTCATTGACCTTAAAAACCTTGAAGATCCATTGACCAAGTTAGATTTTCCATGTGATGCTCCCCGATCTATTGATGAAATTTTCATGACTTTTATTGACTCCATTGCCCAATGACTTGAATATTTCCTCATTCCATCTATTCTTCTTGATCATCTTACCCAACCAAAACAAACAACAAACCTCGTACTTAATAACTAGCTTAAAATCAACCATCTAAAGCAAATAAGTTCGCATCCTTTGCATATAAATAGAGAGATCCCTCTCTGAGTCCAGGAAGGCTAGGTCCTAGGACTCCAAAGACTAGTCTGATGTTTCCCTATGCATTTGGTCTACCAATCTGCTAAATCACGGGACCCCAACAGAATGGCGATCACGGTGGGACCTTCTAAGTTAGTGAAAATATAAGTAATCCTTAGAACTTCAGAAGCCCTTGACAAGTAGAAAATCTAGTGGATCTGCTACCTCATCACTACCACCAACATAATGGTGATCTTGATGGGACCTTTGAGTCAGTGATAATCTTAGTATCCCTAAAAGAACTCAGAAAACCCAAAAAACATTCCTAGATTGGTTTTGTGTGAGTTATTTGTGGTGGACCATAAATATATATCCTTAAAACAACAAAAAAACATCCACCTGGTGACTCCACTAGCCTCCAGTAGGCCTATTACTTCACTAGTCCTCATTATAATTCCCTAGGATTGTGTAAAAACAACCTTGAGAAGTTTACAAGCCTAGTCCTATACTGTTTAAGTTTACTAAGCACTAAGAGAGGTAAGCCCTTCTGAAAAAGAGTCCTAAACTTTCAGTCTCCCTATATTTTGAGTTTGAAATATGGCTTCACAAAGGATGAATACTAGATCTCATCCAAAACAAAACCCTCCTATTATAGTTGATGACCTAGAAATGATTTTGTGGCAAACTTCTAAATCTAGAAACTTAACTACTGTTAGGACTATTCATAGAGAAAGCTCTGTTCCTGAACATCTTACAGATTTGAAATATCCTCAGTTTGACTTGCACCATACAAAGAACCTCTTTAGAACCAAGTCACATTGTGAGATTTCCCAGACTGACCTTGAGCCCACAGATTTGTAGTAAAGTTCTAGTAGAGAAGCCTCTCCTTCCACTCCTCCTAATTTTTAGCTTCTCCATCACTTTAGCTCTTTCCATACCAAATCTTCTCATAATCAGTTTGCTGGTCCAAATACTTCCACCACACCCATCCACACATCCATTGTTCAAAACAATCCATTTCATCCCACATTCCCTCTCACAAACCCACCTCTTGTAAATCTTCCATTTGTTCCTATCATGGCAGCATGGTATGCCCCCCTAGTGTTACCACAACCTTTGGTTCCTTTGCCAAATGATTACCAATTCAGAATTCCCCACTTTACCGGAACTGAATCTACCACTAACCAACAACATGTAGATAAAATGAATGATGCCTTTGAATAGATGGAAATAGAAGAAGAGACCATTAAGATGAGGACATTTTCCCAAATCTTAGGAGGAGAAGCCAAAAAATTGTTTAAAAGCTTAACTCCTAACAACATACATGATCTCCCTTCTCTATACCAAACATTCACAAAAAAATGGGAAATTAAAAAGAATCCTCTCCAAATCCTTTCAAAATATAGCAGCCTTAAAAAGAAATGCTGGGGAAAGTGTCCAAGGTTACTGCACTAGATTCAATAGTGTTTACAATGCACTTCCACCAAACATGAAACCCCCACTAGGCTTATGTAATATTCCTAAATTAGCATGCAGCTAATAGGAATATTGATTTTTGATTTTAGCACATAGTAGATGAATAAATGGGGAAAGAGACCCATACTTGTCTTGAACAAGAATAAAATCCCTCTTGATCTGAAAAGGGATCATAAAAATAACTGGATCTAGCACTCTCATGTGTGAACAAGGCATAATGGATGTGGAGAAAGTCAAGTTTGACCAAGTCAACAAAATTAATGTGGGAGAAGTGGATCATCAATAAAAATAGCTCAATATGAATGAGGATTAATCTAGAAAACTATATGTTAGCTAGATTGAAGACCCTTAGGTGTGAAAAGGGCTGAAGCAGGTTGAAGAGGTCAACCTTGACCAAATCAAACATCACTATCATGGAGGAGTGGCCTTGATGAAGGTACAACATAGTTTTGGAGGGAGATGGATCGTGTGATGGTGGAAACCCTAATGAGTGTTATCCAAGGTGAGAAGGCTCACTTAGCTCATAAGGAAGAGGATGGAAGCCATTTGAGGTTAGCTTATGAATCATATTTTTATATGTCTTCTTAGACTTTTGCTCTCTTTAGCTGTTTAGCTAAGATTGGTGGTGCTGTTTAGCACTAAGATATTCCTGTTTAGGAATTCCATATATTTCCTTTGAGTAGCTCCTGGGAGATACATGATCTATCATTTCAGACATCCAACATTGGTGCCAAGCTTTAGTCTTCAATTTCAGCGCAGTTTCTGTACGATATTGTGTTGAGTTGCAGGGTGTTGCAGTGGAGGGTTGAGAAACCCACTTTCTGAGTTGTTTTTGCATAGGAGGAAGGATTCCTTCTATTGGGAGATAAATTTGGAGGGTTCTTGGGCTGATTTAAGATATTTGGAAGTAGGCCAATATATTTCCATCACCTACATGTTATTCCAGTCTGGAATTGCGTTATTTCTAGACGGCAGTTTCAGCAGTGTATCTTGTGGTTCTTTTTGGGATTTTTCCTGTGATTGGAGGGTTTATCCTCCCATGGGAATAAATTTGATCATATCTACATCATATATACATAATTTAAGCCCTCTACACTCCTGTGCTTTTGTTTTCAGTGATCATTCAATATTATTGCTGAATATCACCATTTGTATTTGGGTGGATTCCTAGAAACCCTTTTCGGGTTCTCTAGATTTTGTATAAAGGAGACTAGATCTCAGTTCATGGGCCATATTGTTTAATATAATATCATATCTATTTATCTTTTCTATTCCTGTGTATAAACCCTCATTATATTGCATTGTCTCTCTATGCATTAATTTCATGTTGCAGTAGTTTTGGGGTTTCAACATTTTTGAGCTATACTAGGTGTGGGAGGTTTTGTTTACCTCATATAGTTTTATTTGTTTTTTATATATTCTTGGATTTAGGTGGTATATTGTTAGACCTAAGGGATCCAAGTGTTTATTTCATTTTCTGTGGCATATATTTATAAAAATGTGTTTTTTATGCATGCATTGCTGAGCAGTCCCATTTTTGGATATTACAGTGGTATCAGAGAAATATCTTTGGCTCAGCCTGTGGAATTCAAGCCAAGATGCTGTAAGAATAAGGATAGATAAGAATTATGGATAAAATGAGCTTTGTCTCATCATTTTTTATATCTATGAAGAACCTCTCCAAGGAGGTTACACAGAAAGAAGAAAAGAGAAGCAGGGAAACTTCTAGAGGGTTTCAAGAAAGGGAAGGGCCATGTACCTCATGTTCTCAAAGGAAAGAACCAATGTTGTAGAAAGCTCCAAAGCATTACACCTCACCTTTTCCTTTTGAGGAAGAAGACAAAAGGCATGGAGATGGAGGGCCTTTGGAACATGAGATCCTAAGTGGATACCTTGCATAATACAAGTCACAACCTAAAGCTTTCAAGGAGGCTCTAGCTCTTCCTCAGTTTATTCAACTGGAAGAAGAAAGGAGGCCCTACAACAATCAGAGGATGAGAGGAAATATATTTCTATTGTCTACTTTTGATGGATCATCCACATATTCAACAAAGGCTTGGGTGATGAAGCTTGCTGCATTCTTCCTACTACATCCAGTGGTAGAAAGAGAGGTTGTTGAGATCTTAGTGTTGCACCTTTAGGGAAAGGAAAGAAACTGGTTGTTTAGCCATGTGAGTCATGCAAGAGTGTCTACTTTTTCAGATTTCACTCAAAGGGTGATAAAAAGATTTGATAAGAAGAGATCAGAAGGGAAGGAGCCTTCACCACCACTTGAGGAGTTTTGTACCAGCACTGGTACAACTATGGAGGATCAGCCAACATCCTCAGCAGATGGGGAAGAAAACACACTGGAAGGAGGAACCCTTGCAACCATACAATATGTTCCCAAGCTTCACCAAGGTATGCATGAATTTCCACCTCTTGTTATTTCAGAAAATCTTATGGAGGAATGTAGAAAGCTACCTTTGCATGATCTAGGATCAACACATACTGTTGATTGGGAGTAGCAGGATTCCACTGTGTGTGCAGCCTTGACTTGTTCAAGGAGGGGATGAATCATCATCATAATGTGCCATGGTTGAGCTGCACAGAACACTTGGTGTTGGAGTGTGGATTTTTGGAGGATAGGATGAACTTTATCCTAAACAAACCTGTGAAAAACCATATGTTCATCTTTGAGTTGGAGCATGAGACGTCAAGTACACCATTGAGGAATTTTACAGCACTGTCAATAAGTAGCAGTGAGGAGGTTTTTCCTGCAGCACACTTGGATCTTTGTGGATTCAAGATGATCATTGGTGTGAGATCTTTTCTAGGAGATCTCCAAGGAGTTGCATTCCAACATCCCATGAAATGAAAAAGGAGAAATATGATTTGGGAGGATGGTAGTATTCATTGGAAGAGTACCAAGGTAGAGAATGATGGGAGGCACCCAAATTTGGATGAATGGGTGTGGATGGTGAGCAAGAGGCTAGAAAGCTACTTGCAAATATATTAAACTAGGAAGCATGAGGCTTGGCTGCATTGGCTACTCTTGAAAGAGTTTGGCCATCATGTGACATATCCTCTTTCAAAGGGTATGTGGGAGGATAAAGTTTGGCAGGATACTTGCATCATAGGGAAGCAAGGAGTATGGATGCATTACATTGATATGACATTCTTCATATTAGTCATTATGTTTTCATCACATGATTTTTATGATGGAGGTATGAGGATGCAGCAAAAACTATTGTTGCTTGGGTTGTTCTTGGGAGAGCATGGACAAATTTTCTCTCATACTTTGCATGATGTTGAGGAGTAGGATATGGCACTATCATGGTGCAAAGGGGCTACTCCTTAGCCTTGGATGATCAGGAGGTACTTCCGATTTGTGAGGAATTTCCTATATATAAAAACATTATGGGAAAGGCCTTTGACAATGTGCATGTCAAAGAATGGAGCTATGAATTGGCAGGAGCCTATTTATATAGGCCAACAACGTCATAAATTTGGAGCTTGAGTTTATTGATGGAGTGTCAAGAGGATCACTTCACATTTGATGCACTTGGTGGAAAAGTAGGAGGTGAGAGTGATGGAGTAGTGGATGGAAACATCCATTACAGAGATATGATCTTCTTAACTTGGATTTCCAAGCATAAGAAGGGTTATCTTCATGCAGCATATGACTCATTCTTCTTCATGGGAGTATGTCATACCAATATGGAGGACTTATTCATGGATCCATGTATCATCTTAGTTTAGATGCATGGTAAGAACTTTTTTTTGCATCTATTGATCATCTAACACAATATTTGCATACTCTTATTATTTCTATAAAGTGCATTGCTCCACAAGAGGGCAAGCTTTTCATTGGGCTCCATGGTCAATTTTGGGCCAACTTATATGATGGAGACAACCATATTTTGTGTGGCCTTGGGAAAGTGTTTTATCATTTCATGTATGTTCAGTTGATGTACCCATCCATTTACTATTCATTAGTAGATGTTATGACATACATAATCAGCCATGTATCAAGAAACAACTTGCCATGTTATTTTCTGAAACAACAGTTAGGAAATCTGCACTATGACCACTTGGGAGACTATTGGTACCTTCTAGAACTATATAAAACCTTCATTATTCTTCTCATTTGGATGCCATGTGGTGATTATATCCTATTCATCACATATGGGATGGTTTGGGCCAGCTTGATTCACAACGTTGGAGAGGATATCTTTGGGGATATAGTCTTCATATTACCACTTGAGAGCAACATTATTGCAGCCCAAGATCAAAAAATACTCTCCACTTATCATGAGTGGAGAGAAGGACAATGAGGGGTAGGCTACTTTGTCTACCATGTTCAGATTTTCAGCCCACGTACATTGCAGGAGCCAAAGGTGGAGAAGCATTTTTAGGAGTTTCCATGTTGGGAGGTGACTCATTTTGTATGGATGATTTCTTGGGAATGGAGGATCCACATGGGAATGATGGTTCCCAGCACATTTCAGATTCCATTCCCCAAAGGTACCTCTAGTCATCACCTTATTGCCTCCTTGATTACTTTACTTATTCATGATGATAACTATTTAGCTAGCTTGCATGCTTCGGAGGGGCAATATGGAGATTCATTGTTGAGACACCATATCATTCCTTGGAGGAGCTTATCTTATGTGGATGCTACTGTAGGAGGGAACAATCTTCAGTTCTACCCTTGTAGTTGCTCTAGGACAAGCAACATTTGGGAGGGGAGGACTGTAATATTCCTAAATTAGCCTGCAGCTAATATGAATATTGATTTTTTCTTTTAGCACCTAGTATATGAATAAATGGGGAAAGAGAGCCATACTTGTCTTGAAAAAGCATAAAATCCCTCTTGATGTGAAAAGGGATCATAAAAATAACTAGATATAGCACTCTCATTTGTGAACAAGGCATAATGGATGTGGACAAAGTCAAGTTTGACCAAGTCAATAACATTATTGTGGGAGAAGTGGATCATCAATAAAAATAGCTCAATATGAATGAGGATTAGTCTAGACAACTATATGTGAGCTAGATTGAAGACCCTTAGCTGTGAAAAGGGCTGAAGCAGGTTGCAGAGGTCAACCTTGACCAAATCAAATAGCGTTGTCATGGAGGAGTGGCCTTGATGAAGGTACAACGCAGTTCTGGAGGGATATGGATTGTGTGATGGTGGGAACCCTAATGAGTGGGACCCAAGGTGAGAAGGCTCACTTAGTTTCTAAGGAAGAGGATGGAAAACATTTGAGGTTAGCTTATGAATTATTTTTTGATATGTCTACTTAGACTTTTTCTCTCTTCAGCTGTTTAGCTAAGATTGTTGGTGCTATTTAGCACTAAGGTATTCCTATTTAGGAATTCCATCTCTTCCCTTTGAGTAACTCTTGGGAGAGACCTGATCTATCATTCCACACATCTGGATTTGGTTCCAAGATTTATTCTTTAGTCATTTTCTACAGGATATTGTGTTGAGTTGCAGGGTGTTGCAGTGGAGGGCTGAGAAACCCGCTTTCTGAGTTGGTTTTGAATAGGAGGAAGGATTCCTTCTATTGGGAGATTAGTTTGGAGGGTTCTTGGGCTGATTTCAGATCTTTGGCAGTAGGCCAATATATTTCCATCACCTACAGTGTTATTCTAGTCTGGAATTGCGTTATTTCTAGAGGGCAGTTTTAGTAGTGTATCTTGTGGTTCTTTTTAGTAGTTTTCCTATGATTGGAGGGTTGATCCTCCCATGGTGGAAGACCTTTGATCAGATATACATCAGATCTACATCATTTCAGCCCTCTATACTCCTGTGCTTTAGTTTTTAGTGATTATTCATTCTTATTGTTGAAGATCACCATTTGTATTTGGGTGGATTCGTAGAAACCCTTTTCGGGTTCTTTAGATTTTGTATAAAGGAGACTAGATCTCAGTTCATGAGCCATATTGTTTAATATAATATTAGATCTATTTTTATCTGCTATTCCTGTGTATAAACCCTAATTAGAATTCGCTGCCTCTTTATGCAGTAATTTCGTGTTGGAGTAGTTTTGGATTTTCAGCATTTTTGAGTTATACTAGGTGTGGGAGGTCTGTTTACCTCATCTAGTTTGATTTTTTTCTGATCTATTCTTGGATTTATGTGGTATATTTTCAGATCTAAGGGATCCAATTTTTAATTTCATTTTCTGTAGCACATATTTCTGAAAATGAATTTTTTATGCATGCATTACTAAGCAGTCCAATTTTGGGATATTACAGCTTAGCATTAGAAAAATTTCCGAAAGGTTTTGACCCAGACATGGCCTATCAGCTAAGAGAAAGTGACCCCTTAACTTTATAAGACATGCAGAGGGGAGCTGTAAGTGTAGAAGCAAGTCTGACTGAAAAGAGAGCTAGGCTAAAGTCAAAAAAAGGAGTTACATACAAAGATGAAGCTATGGACTCAACCTCATCATATGATGCCAAAATTGATAACTTAGTGAGGGTAATGGAAATAATTATGGAAAGGATAAACTTAACTGAAAGAGTACCTGCTAGGGAGAACCAATAAAATCCTCAAAACAAAAATAGGAATCCAAAAATCAGAAGAGATACTCTTCAAAATAGACAAAGAGACAATGGCCAACAAATTAGGCCTCCTTTCCAAGATAACTATGTAGATGAAGAAGAAAGGGAGACCGAACGTTTGGAAGAAAATCATGTAAATCTGATAGGATATGATAGTGAGGGTGATGTTTTTCCTCACTAAAGAAGAACACAGATTATTTTCCTTAGACCAAACTGAAACCAACCATAAGGATTCTGAATATTACCAATTAGGATTTGAAAATTCCATAATGGAGGTCCATAGCCTGTAGTATGACCTTAGGAGCAAAAAGAACCACGAGCATTCCAAGAATAATAGCATAGACACTGCTAATAGGAAAACCTCAGAAAAAATTCCTAAAAAGACAAAAAATAGTACCAACACTATGGCTAATAAAGCTGATCTGAACAAAAATAAAACCAGCTAGAAAAGTGTTGACCCAAGCTGCCCTAGTACTTCTACTAGCGGCCCTAGAAAATCTATTCAAAATGACAGTCATAATAAAAATCAACAAATCAAAACTACTGAAAAGACTATGTGTTACAAAATAGATGTAAATATGTCAAAAATGCTAGCACCTTTCAGCCTTGAGGGATAAATTTCCAAGATTAAAGTTAGCATACCCCTTGCTGAATTAGTAACCCAGGATGTATATAAAAATCAAGTCTTGAAAGCTTTGAATATAGGAAATGATACTGATACCTTAAACTTGATTGATGATAAAACAAAACTATTGTTTGGTCCTGAAGTAGAAGGAAAATACTAAGAAGGAGCTATCCCTCCATTCTATGTCAGTCTGAATATACATGATAAAATCTTCCACAATGCCATGCTAGACTCTGGTGCCTCTCACAACCTCATGCCAAAAGTGGTGATGGAGAGATTAGGCCTAGAAATTACTAAACCTTACAAAGACCTATATTATTTTGATTCAAGCAGAGTGAAATGTTTGGGTCTAATCAAGGATTTATGTGTCAATCTGGCATAAATCCCTGCTAAGGGTCTAGTCATGGACATAGTAGTTGCTGATATTCCCCCAAAGTATGGCATGCTTTGATCCAGATCATGGGGAGCCAAACTTCAAGGGAGCCTTCAAATGGATATGTCATATGCTACCATCCCAGTTTTAACCAAACAAGGAGATTGTACTGGGAATCTCATATGATATATATGGTAAGTAGCCTAGATATGCCAAACAACACTCTAGTTTATTCCATTCATTCATACCTTGATTCTTTTATCTTATTCAATGAAGATGAAATCAGCAAACAAGAAAATGAAGATGAAAAATAGTTAAGCCCACTAGAACAGTCAAATATGTCCTCAAAAGAAGAACATAACAACTCAAAATTTAGCAGCCTTGAACAACAACATGACAGTGAATATGAGAAAGAAACACTTTGGAACATGAGCTTTGATGGATCTTGTGGCAAAGCTGGTTCTGGAGCTGGTGTATGGATACATAATACAAACAAAGGACATTCCTACTAACATGATTTCCAATGCACTAATAACATTGCAGAATATGAAGCCATCCTCCTTGGCTTACATTTTCTTCAAAACATTAGAGCCAAGAAAATATCAGTCCAAGGAGATTCAGAGCTAATCATTAGGCAAATAAAAGGGGATTATTCAGCTAAAAAGCCAAGATTAAAAGAATACAAGAATCCTACACTAGACCTCCAGAAAACCTTTGAGAAATATGAACTCACTTTCATCCCTAGAGCTCAAAATAACCTTGAAAATGAGCTTGCCTTTGCTGCCAGCAATTTCCAAATAAACCATGTAAATGAAAAATTCACTATCAAAGAAAAAATTAGCCTACAGTACCTGAAAATGAAAACTATTGGCAAGTGTTTGAAGGTGATAAACACATTCAGGATTTTCTACAATCTGAAAATGATTTTTTTGTACCAACACCTAGCTCAAGCCATGAAGAAGATTGTTGTTAGGTAAACTTGACTCGGAATAGAGTCAATGTTGACTAGGGTAAATAGTAGTGGTTTTGGGGCACATGGTATTGTGCACCCATAGATTTCAACCCATGGTATTTCATGTAATGGAGTCTATAAAAGGCTAGGAAGACTTCATTGTAATGTAGGCCTAGAGGTGAGCGGTGAAGGCTCACTTGGCCGGATTGGTTAGGGTTTTGGCCAATGCTTAATGAAATTTCATTGGTTGGTTTTTTCCTTGGATTTGGGGTTTTCCTGGATAAACATCTTTGTTTATGTTAATGATTTATTGCTGGCTATTTTTATGTTAATTTCTCTTAGTAAATTGCATATTATTTCGATGGTAAATCCTAACAACTGGTATCAGAGCCATATTTGGCTTAAGATGGACACTTTTGTAGCCAAGGGCTTTATTGGCCAATGAATTGAGACATGATTTGTTGCAGGAGCTAGATATGGTGTGGATCTAAAATATAGAGCAACGAGGTTTCATTGAATGACCAAGACTATATTGGACGTGTCAAGAAATCGAAATCTTGTACCTGGTCGGATCTCCGAAGGTGCACACAATGCTTTGTCGTAGCCAAGGCCATGGTTGGAAATGGTGGATCAGAACTCCTTGATGATGCCGGAGTCACTGGTAGAGGCGAGCAACATGATCCACAAGAACTTGACGTATTTTTGAGTCAATTACCTACTGCTGCTGTGCGGGGTGTTGGCCTTTAGCCTTGTTTCGCAGCTTGTATGTTTGTTCCTCCTTGTCACTCTATTGGGGGGCTGGATCTTCCTTTATCTTCTCAGGACGAAGGACCTCGTGCCAAAAATGAATATGGGGATCTTTATGCTTGTATTTGTGAAAGGAAGGTGCGGATGTGTTTCTTTCGTGGAGGATGTGGAAATACTACTAGTGATGCTGATATCAGGCAGAGAACATGCATTATAGTCATAGAATCAGAGTGGAGCAGACATGAATACGGTGGATGTAATGGTGGCTCCATGCAGACTATTGTGAGTATTTTTGTCAAGGATATCCATAGTTTATGCATGCCCAAATCGAGTTGGGGTAATTATTAGAGCATGAGATGTGCATAAGCGAGTGGAAGGCCATTCGAGATGTCATGATGTCTCACGAAGGCTATTAGCAGGCCATCAGACTGGCTAAAGGTTGTTTTTCATGAGGCTGGAATTTTCTAGCACCCTACAGATTCAGAGAATATAGATGTTCGATTGACATAAACGTATGGTGTTATAGGGATAACAAGGCAGTTCAAATTTGATCATGGCTTGCATAAGGTGGATGTGAGAATTTTAGATGGAAATTAATTTTCAGTTCAATAGCTGAAGATGACAATGAGAACTAAAGGATAGGTTCAATGGTGTTCTCTGTAGCATATGGGTAGCTCGTAGACCACCTGTTTGACTCGACGACGGTTGTTGACTATGTGAAGCAACTGCAAATCAAATGTGTGGTAAAATATGAGAGGATTTGATATATATGCTCCAATTAAATGGTCATGAGCAGGAAGAGCGCTATGATGCAATGATGTTGGCAAAGGAGAGATCTAATTGTTGTGGCAGAAAATGGTTAGACATCATTGTCAATGACAATGACGATGATGTTATGTCACAAATATAACATTGTTTTACAGTTGGAACCGAGCAAGAATACGCCAACGGTAATCATGACAGAGATGAAGTCACGAAGGTAAGCCATTGAGCCATTGAATTTCGCTAGGCTAGGAGAGAAAATTCTGTCAAAATGAGAGAGGATATGTGCACATGGATTAATTAATTGATGAACCATGTATTTGAAGAGAACTCCTAGAGGATTGGTGGTTATAGAGGCTGGTGACCCATGTAATCTAGTATATGGGTTCTTTTTATATGGACATTGATGTCATTTGTACAAGAACAACAATAATGAAAAAAAAAAATTAAATATTATAATGGAGTTAATTTTTACATATAAATGGGCATATTGCTATAAGACCTGGTATGGCATGTGTACCCCTGGGTAATCACTAGTAAAATCTAGGTTAGACTTAGGTTATAGGGGGGGATGTCAAGTTAACAATTACCCTAGGTAAAAATTTTAAGGGGGAAGAGCTAGAGTGAACGGGGTTGTCTCACTTAGCAATTTTGTCTGGATTTAGTCAAGAAACCGCAAGTCAAGTTTAAGGGGGAAATTTTTAGGTAAACTTGACTTGGGATAGAGTTAATGTTGACTAGGGTAAATAGTAGTGGTTTTGGGGCACATATTATCTTTCACCCATGAATTTCAGCCCATGGTATTGCATGTAATGGAGCCTATAAAAGGCTGGGAAGACTTCATTGTAATGTAGGCCTGGAGGTGAGCGGTGAAGGTTCACTTGGCCAGATTGGCCAGGGTTTTGGCCAATGCTTAATGAAATTTCATTGGTTGGGTTTTGCCATGGATTTGGGGTTTTCCTGGATAAACATATCTGTTTATATTTATGATTTATTTCTGGCTATTTTTATGTTTCTTTCTCTCAGTAAATTGTTTATTATTTCTATGGTAAATCCTAACAATTGTTTTGATGAAAAACAAGCCCACAAAACAAAGCTATCCTCTACTGTTGATATAAACCAGTTTGAAAATTTTTATAAGGCATAATTACTTAACAATATAGACCAAAAGGACCTTGATATTTTACAATGTAAAGATGGTACAATACCAAGGGGCCTTACACCATTAGAGGAACTTTTTGATTTCAATGATGCAACTAAAAAACCAAAGATGGAGCCTACAGAAACTAATGTAGAAGAATATATTATAGACAGCCTGATGGAACCCAAAATGATTAAGCTATCTAACACTCTTCCTCCTCACATAAAACAGGAATATATTGAGCTTTTCAAAGAGTATTGAGATGTGTTTGCATGGGGGTACAAGGACCTGAAATCATATGATACCAGCATTATTCAACATAAAATTCCTCTTAAGGAAAATCAGAAACCTTTCAAACAAAAACTAAGAAGGATAAACCTTGTTTTACTACCTTTAGTTGAGAAAGAGATTAAAAAGATGTATGATGCTAGGATCATAGTTCCCCTCAGATACTTAGAGTGGGTTTCCAATCTAGTGTTAGTTAGGAAGAAGACTGAGAAGATTAGTCTTTGCATTGACTTTAGAAATCTGAACAAGTCCTCCCTGAAAGATAATTATCCCTTGCCTAAAATGGATCACATACTCCAAAAGGTGGGTGGATCTAAAATAATATCACTGTTGGATGGTTTTTCGGGCTACCACCAAGTGCTAGTACGCCCAAGTGACCAACATACAACTGCCTTCACTACACCTTGGGGTACATTGATGTATGTAAGAATGCCATTTGGTTTGATGAATGCAGGGGTCACATTCCAAAGGGCCATGGACATAGATGTTTAAGAAGACATAGGCTACTTTATAATAATTTACCTTGATGACATCACAGTTTACTCTAAAACTAATAAATAGCCCTTAGTCCATTTGAGAAAAGTTTTTGAAAAATGTAGGAAATATGGCCTATCTTTGAATCCAAAGAAAACACTCTCTGGTCTCTAGGAAGGAAAAATCCTAGGCCACATAATCTCTGAAGAAGGAATCAAAGAAGACCCCAAAAAGATTGAAGGCATATTGCAAATAATCCATCCCTGAAATATTAAGGAATTGCAATCTTTCATTGGGAAGATCAACTTTTTGAGAAGGTTCATCCCCAACCTTGCTGAAATTTTGAGGAATATTACAAACATGCTTAAAAGTGAGACATGATTTAAATGGAACTTGAAGGCCAAAAAATCATTTGATTTAGTGAAATAAGCCCTCACTCAAACACCAATTCTTATCAGTCCTAATTTCACCAAGGATTTCTACATTTTTTCATTTTCATCTGAACACACCATTGCTGCAGTATTCTTGCAAAAAAATAACATGGGGCAAAAAAAACCAATAGCCTTTTTCAGTAAAGCATTAATAGATGCTCCACTCAAGTATAACATCATGGAGAAACAAGCCTTAGCCTTGATAAAAGAATTGAAATATCTCTAAGTCTACATTTTTCACTCTCATATCATTGCTTTTGTCCCACATACAGTTGTCAAGGATATTCTAAATCAAGACCCTGATGGTAAAAGGGGAAAATGGATTGCTATTATCCTAGAGTATGATTTATAAATCAGACCTACCAAGCTGTTTAAAGGAAAAGGACTTGCAAAAATTATGGCTGAATCAAATTTCCAAGCATTAGATATGAATATGGTTGATGTTTTAAGAGAACAGGAAGAATTCACTGCTCCATACATTGAAGAAATATTTCTGAATTCATCTTGGTATGCTGATATAATATATGTGCTTATTTATCTCAATACTCCTTCTTTATCAAAGACAAAATCTAGATTCTTGAAACAAAAATCCTTAATGCATTTTAGATGGAGTGTTATATTGGAAAAATTCCGTTGGCATATTTCTTAAATGTTTTCTTGAGAATGATGCAGGAAAAATCATGCATGAGCTGCATGAGGGAGAGTGCGGAGGTCACCTTTACTGGAAACCCACAGCAAACAATATTCTTAGAGCTGGATATTATTGGCCCACCCTTTTTCCCGACACTCAAAAACTAGTCATGACTTGCCATAAGTGTCAAAATTTTTATGGCAAGAGAAAACTCTTACCTTTGCCTTTGCATCCCATTACTGTTGAAGCTCCTTTTCAACAATGGGGTCTAGACTTCATTGGAGAGATTCACCCCACTTCATCTACCCAACATAAGTGGATCCTTACTGCCACTGATTATTTCACCAAGTGGATAGAATCCATCCCCTTTATAAATGCCACTGACTCAGTCATTATCAAGTTTCTTGAGACAAACATCTTGTCTAGATTTGGTTTTCCTAGAAATATCATCACAGACAATGCTGTTGCCTTTAAATCCAAAAGAATGATTGAATTTTGCTATAAATATCATATCAAAATAGGGAAATCCACAGCTTACTACCCCCAAGGTAATGGGCTAGCTTAATCCTCCAACAAAAGTCTGATCAACATTATCAAGAGACTGTTGGAACAGAATAAAAAATCATGGCATAGTAATCTAGTTCATGCATTATGGACTGATAGACTAACCACGAAGAAATCAATCAGTATGTCTACCTAGGATTTGGTATATGGCATGGATTCAATCTTCCCAACATCCTTTGGAGTTCCAGTCACGAAACTCCTCCAATAAGTATAATCAGAAGAAAATGACATGCAGAGAAGGTTGAACCAAACCATTCATTTACAATAGTAAAGAGAAGAAGTTTATAAAATAACACAAGTAGTACAAGAAAGCATCAAGAAGATATTTGAAAAAAGGCCCAAAGCCAATAATTTCAAAATTGGAGACACAGTTTTGAAATGGGATTCTAGGTGGGAAGACACAGGTAAACATGTTAAATTTGAAAATTTGTGGAAAGGGCCTTATATCATTCATTCAATTAGGGGTCATAACGCTTTATTTTTAGAAGGGCTGAATGGAGAAGAGTTATTTGGAGGTCTTGTCAATGGAAGGATGCTCAAACACTATTTTTTTCAAGATTCCTGGCTTCAAAGTTTTCATTCATTATACATAACACTGCATGATAAGAGATCATAAAAACAAAAAATTCAGAAAAACAAAAAAAGGAAAATAGAGAATATTTGAAAAGAGGTACAACCCCATACCCAAAAATAATATTGTTGAAAGTGTGAAAGCCTAAATACCACTACTTGTTCAAAAAATAAGGTCTTTTTCAGTCATCTAGCCTAATCATGGTTGAACATGTTTTAAATTTATGTTGATAAGTTAGTATAAAAATGATTGTCAAAGTTATTCAAGCTTGACTTATCAGAAAAGATAAATTAAGAATGAAAGATACTGGCTCCGCATGCTCAAAACTGAACCAAAGAGAAATATGAGGATGAATAGCAAATGATAGAACACAACCCTTATTTTTCTGCAAAAATAATTTATGTGCAGCTTTTTCCAATGCCACAAACCATGGTAAGTCAGATTGCCTAATCCTAATTTGAACCATGCTTTCAATTTCATGCCGATAGTTTAGAGAATCAAGTCTGCCAAACAACTTAATATTGGCAGTCAAATAGTCTAGGTAGAGAATAAAAGAGTTCACTATCATAATCTGAACTCTTGGAAGCAATAAGGATAGAAGTAGATAGTTTTTTTTTTTTTCAAAATAAAAGAATGTCAAGAGTTTGCCAATTCAAATGCACTAAAAAAAAAGAAAAAAAATGTTAGGCCAAGTAGGTTGGGTAGGTAGAAATAAAGTTGAAGTGATCATGTTTTTCAGATTGTTGAGATCAAAACTTCAAAGAAACATCAACAAAATGAAAATAAGGAAAAATATGTGCAATGGAAAAGACACTGGTCTTCATAAACTCAGAGATTTGATATCTGAAATTTTTAGACACCTCCAAAAAGGGAGCTGCCCTCCCCAAGTGGAGCCACTGTTAGTCATCAATAATTTTTTTTTATTCTAAAGATGACTAAGTGATGGTCCTAGATTTCTAAAAATAATATTTGAGAAATATTTTGAGTTCTAGAAATCTCACTACCTTCATTATCCTAAATCAAATCGTTTTACTATAGTTTTCCCTCTCTGACTTCTAAAAAATTTCACCTCACTGCTCCAAAAGGACTTCATTTCTGGGCCTACTTATCTCATTTTCACTCCCCTACCCACACTCTTATTCACTCCATTTTTCACTCTGAAGAACCCATTTTTCCCTTTATAAACCTTCATAAAGGGCACCCCTATTCCTCATTTCCCTTTGCATATATTAAAAAATGTAAAAGTACCCTTTTACATTGTTTTAAACCAAGACTTAAGCCTATCGGTGGTTTTTATTTCTATATGTAAAAACTCTGTTTTTATATTAAAAACCCGCCCTTTTAAAATATAGGCCTAAGCCCCTTTTACTTGAGCCCCAGCCCCTTGTGCTCATGTGATCCCAACCTCTGCCTATCCATAAGCCCCTTCCCTATATAAAAATCTCCTCTACTCTTTCCATTTCATAAACCCCCGTAAAACATTATAAAAAGGCTCCTGAACCTTATTATATTAAAACTAGGCCCCGCCTTCCACCATGCCTAACCCCTTCCAAAACCCCTTGTAAATTAACATATTTCCGTTAATTTATTAAGACCCTAGGCCCATTCTCCACTTAACCTCGTGACCCAATAAACGTGCGCCACCTGTCCTCCACTTTGCCGGTCTGATCGCCTGCTCATCGCTTCCCAAACGCGCGATAATTGTTGATCTTTCACCCCAAGATCTGCTGGTCCCCGGCGCATATATAAATGCGCTGAGGTTGAACTCTTTTGACCCATGCGAAATAAGTTTTTTTGACCTTCCACGCGTTGCGCTTTGGGCTATATCACATCCCCCCTCCCAAAAACCGCTTACCACCTTTTATTCACGCAATAAACCGCTTTCGATTTTCTGAAACTGCTTATCTCTCCGCGCCATTTTTCAAATCCACCCGCCTCTATTCAAACTTCTGCTTGGTTCCAACTTTGGAACCCTACCTCCCACACCATTTTCTCCTCTGCAAAACCTTCCGATGATCCCAAACCACAAAAAAATGCAGACAACACCCCTCTTGTAGGTTTTTAACTAAAAAATTATTTTTATGTGCAGGTTTAATGGTGGAGTTCCTAAGGAGCGTTCCAATGGTCCAAAAACGACCAAATGAGCCTCTGGATAACGATCCAGGAGCTTAAATCAAATCAATGATGGCCAGAGGGCTTGTATCAATGTTTTCCATCGATGAAACATGATCATCAATGGATATGAAACCCTCCTTCCATGAAAGGAAGCATTCCCTGCACGCAACAAACAAATACAGTCATAGAGACAGTGAAGAAAATAAGACTAGAGGATTACAGGGCTAATCACTAATCAAAAGCACAAAAACATAAGATTAGTGAACTAAAGTAGAGGTCAAAAGATAAAGGCGGACAACTAAAATGTTAAATGATAGAGACAGAAGATCAGAAAAATAAATCAGAGGGATTAATGAACAGGCAGAGTTAAAATAGATTAAAAAGAAACATAATATAAACAGATAGCCATAGCTTAAAGACAGAGTTTAAAGGCCTAAAAAACAGAGATTAAAGATAAAAAAAAATGCAGATTAACCCAAAGCAGATTCTAATTAACTGCACCTACAGGTAGTTACTTCTTTCAAAGATATTTTTCCACCTAATTCTTTATTTCCTTCAATAATGCATTAAACAGTTATTGCACTCAGTCAGAGATATTTTCTATCTACCAAAAAGTTATTGTAAAGTTATTAATAGGTCTTAAATTCAAACGTTTCACATATATTCTCTCAAAAGTTAAGATAGGAATTATTATTCAGAGAAATATCTTTAGATATTCCTACCTTGAGCCTTGCATGGTCTTCAATGCAAATAATTCATTAACTCTGTAATAAATGACACCCAAACCCTAACTTAGCTTCACCTCCTCATTTGCAGATAAATACTGCATTTGAGCTCATTATCTTGTTGGAATTTGATGACTCTTTGAAGTAATACATAGTATTTTTGAGGTTGAAAAGAAATTGATGTCTTGGAGCTTGTGAATGCCTTGATTTGTTTGTTGATGGAGGAGGCTTGCTTGCAGGATCCCTGAGCTTGGTTTATGGTGAAGTGCTTCTAGTATGTTATTTTTTTTCCTGTTTCATTATGTTTCCATATTTCTATAATGCAATAGAACAAAGGATTTAGACTAAGAAATGTTTCCAAAGGCACCTTAGCTTTGTTTTTTCTTCACTATCTTTATGTTTTCCTCTGCTAGAACATTTTATAGAATTCTCAATTGCTCTCTATACCCCCTAAGCCCATTTATTTCATGAATGGCTTAATACAGTAGGTATCAAACATGATTTATGGCTAGCCCTACGTATTTGATGTCACCAAAACACTATTTTTGAGGTCTCTCTCTGAAATAACATTAGTTAGGTCTGCCAAAGTGGTTTTGTTTCGATCATACCCTTTGTACTTTCTTAAATAATTGTTTTGGAGATCTTCATAGCTATAATAAAACATTGTTTAGGCATTCCCTCTTCTCTGATTATAGTTATATGTGTGTCTTGAATTTTTTCTTTCCTTGAAGGTGAAATTACTAGAAGTTAAATGATTTTCTTGCCTTCTATATTTTTTTGGAATGTTTGTCTTGAATAATTATATGTTTAAGTTGAATCAAAGAATTTATGGTTTTCCCTGTTCGTTGATTTCCTCTTTATGCTTATGATATTTAAGTCCCTTCTTGTTAAATGAATATGATAAAGTATTCTTAATTTCCATTTTTCCTACTTTTATTCTCATAATTAATGTCCATCTCATTGACCTTAAAAACCTTGAAGATCCATTGACCAAGTTATATTTACCCTGTGATTCTCCCCGATCTATTGATGAACTTTTCACGACTTTTATAGACTCCATTGCCCAATGACTTGAAGATTTCATCATTCCATCTATTCTGCTTGATCATCTTACCCAACCAAAACAAACAACAAAACCTGTACTTAATAACTAGCCTGAATCAACCATCTAAAGCAAACAAGTTCACATCCTTTGCATATAAATAGAGAGAGCTCTCTCTGAGTCTAGGAAGGCTAGGTCTTAGGACTCCAAAGACTGGTCTGATGTTGCCCTCTGCATTTGATCTACCATTCTCATAAATCACAAGACCCCAACACCCTTGAACTTCTGCTAAGATAGCATGCCTCTCGTGCTCCAAAATGTATCTTCGCAGCACCTCGTCAGCTCCCAACTTATATAGATGGCCTACGATGATGGTAAAATATGTTGCGCAAGTTACCAACTCTTTCTTTTGTTATACCAAATACTCTGCAGGTGTGTTGGATAGAATTGTCAATTACGGATAAAACACGCTTCCCTAGACAGATGATAATCTAGAAAAACAGATTAAAGACTATGAAAATTATTCTCCTAACTAAGAATAGAAACACATAATAGATTAGAAGTTTACTTGAAATCCAAGCACTTCCATATGGTTCGTTAAGTTGCTTCCATTGCAGCTTCAAATTCCAACTATTTGTGCATGTAATATTCCTAAATTAGCATGGATGCTAACTGGAATATTAATGTTTGGTTTTGCATCCAGTAGATAAATAAATGGGGAAGGAGACCCATACTTAACTTAATCAGCATAAAAACCCTCTTCATATGGTAGAGGATTACTTTGGTAGCTAGATTTCACACCCTCTTGTGTGAAAAGGGACTTTTGCATGTAGACAAATTCAAGTTTGACCAAGTCAACAACATGCATGAAGAGGAGTGGATCACTTATGAAATAGCTCAATGTGAACAAGGATCGGCTTAGACAGACACATGGAAGTTGGATTGAAGGCACTTGAGTGTCAACAGGGATGAAGCAGGTTGAAGAGGTCAACCTTGACCAAATCAAACAATGTTGTTAAGGGAGAGTGGCCTTAATGGAGACACAACGCAGTTTTGGAGGGAGATTGACCATGTGCATGTGGAAACCTTAATGGGTGGGACCCAAGGTGAGGTCACATAAATTATAAGGAAGAGGAAGGCAGACATTTGGGGTTAGATTTTTGATTTTTTTTTTTGGTCTGCATGACTATCTGGCATCCTCTTGCTGTTTAGCAGAGTTGTAGTGTTGTTTAGCACAAGGCATTCTTGTTTAGGAATTCCTTCTCCACTCAATAGAGGCCTCGAGGGAGCTTGCACTTCATTTTTCCACATTTAGGCTTGAGGCCAACCATCCTCCTTCAACCACATCATTATTTCTGCAGAGCATAACATTGTGTTGCAGGGTGTTGCAGTGGAAGGTTCACAATGCCATCTTCTGAGCTTATCTTTTAGAGGATGGAGCTTCCCTTTCTTTGCAAGATCTGCAAGGAATATCTCTGGGCATATTTTACATCTTAGCACTTCGCCAAAGCAATCTCCATCTCTTACAGTGTAGTCCTTGGTAGGAACTGCGTCCTTTTTCTTAGTGTTGCAGCGGCAGGGTCAAGAACCTTGTTTGTGAGCTTGTTTCCTAGAGGAAGGGCTAACCATTCTCCCGAAAGGATTGTATAGAACATATTATCCTGTCCTTCAGTTATTTAGATATTTATTTATAGAGCTGCAGTATAACTATGTTGTTTCAGTTCTAGTTTTGCAGATCTTCTCTTGTATACTCATTCTCTCAAGAAACCCTTCCCGGGTTATCTTCACATTATATAAAAGAGGCTAGATCTCTATGTTTATCTGAGTTTGAGAAAAATAAACTCCAGATCTATTTTTTTATCATATATTTCTACAGAAAACCTCTCATGATTATGCTGTATTTTCTTCATTCACTTCTGCATTCCATAAGCCATGGGATTTGGGCATTTTTAAGCCATGTTTGAACCGAGAGATTTGTTTAACTTGGCTAGAGTGATTTGTTTTTGGTCCCATTCCATATGTGAGATGCATATTGTATAAAATAAGGGACCCAAGTCCCACTTCTCACATGTATAGCATAACTCTCTATAAATAATGTTTTTATGCCCTATATTGCTACATTTCCTCACTTTGGAAGGAGTGTATAGGTCATATTCTTGTTGTTGAGAATTCACATGCTGGTTAGATGTTCCTTTCACATATTATGAGCTGATTTACACTGCTATGTTCATGAATTGTTGTAGCTCCACTTTTGGAATATATTATGATATTCCCAATAGTGTTATCAGAGCATGATATTTGGCTCAGCCTGTGTGTTCCAGCCATCAGAAGAATAAGGAGAAGGATCAGAGATCAGAATGATGGAGGGGATTATTTTTCTCTCATCACTTTTCATATCCATAAAGAGCCTCTCCTAGGAGGTAAAGCAGATAAAGGGGAAGAGATGTAATGAAACTCCTAGAGGGTTTCAAGAAGAGGAAAGATGCAGTGAGACCTCTAGATGGTTTCAAGTGGAGGAAGACCCATGCACTTCCCATTCTCATCAAGAAAACAAGAAGCATGAAGAGCACTTGGAACATGAGGTCCTAAGTGGGTATCTGGAAAATTACAAACATCAACCTAGAGCTTTCAAAAAGACTCTAGCTCTTCCTTAGTTTATCCAGCTGGAAGACGAGAGGGGGGCCTACAACCATAGGATGATAAAGAGTAATAAATTTCTATTTTCTACTTTTGATGGATCACCCACATGCACAACACAAGCTTGGGTGATGAAGCTAGAATAATTCTTCCTCCTACATCCAATAGTAAAGAGAGAGGCTGTTGAAATCTCAGCGCTGCACTTGGAGGGTAAGGAAATCACTTGGTGGTTCACCCATGTGAGTCATGCAAGAGTATTTATTTTTTCAAATTTCACTAAAAGGGTGATCAGAAGATTTGATAGAGAGAGATCAGAAGGGGAGGAGAGCTCACCACCACTTGAGGAGTCATGTACCAGCACCGTCACAATCATGGAAGAGAAGCCATCTATTGTAGAAGCTAAAGGCACCATCACAATGGAGGAAGGAATCATTGCAACCTTCCAAGATGTTCCTAAGTCACACCAAGGTATGCATGAATTCCCATTTTCTATCATTTCAGAAAATCTTGTGGGAAGCCTTGGAAATATGCCCTCACATGATCAAGGATCAAAACACATTGTTGATTTGGAGCAGCAAGCTTACACTACACTATACAACTTGGGTTTTATCAAAGGAGGGGTAAAAAATCATTTCAATGCACCTTTGTTGAGTTGCATGCAACATGTGGGGTTGGGGTGTAAGATTTTGGAGAACATGGTGAACATTGTCCCACTTTATGATGATGTTTTACCTTTAGCACACTTAGATCCTTATGGATTCAAGATGATCATTGATGGGGAATCCTCTCTAGAAGATCTCCAAGGGATTGCATCTCAACATCCCATGAGATGCAAGGGGAGGAATCTACTTTTGAAGAGTGGTAGTCTTCTTTGGGAAGATGCCAAGGGAGAGCATGATGAGAGGCATACACATATGGATGAATGAGGATGGATGGAGAGAAAGAGGTTGGTGAGCCAATTGAAAATCTATGACATAGGGAAACAAGAGGCAAGGCTGCGTTGGCTACTCTTGAGAGATTTTTGCCATCATATGACATACCTTTTGCTAAGAGGTATGTGGGGGTTTGAGGTATGGTAGGGCACCCATATGATATGTCAATAGAAGATTTGTTTGTATGGGGCATCATACAAGGCAACCATCATGATGTTATTCTATTGCTTGTATGGAGGAGAGATAAGGGAGAAGCAAAGGTTGTTGTTGTTGTGGTTACACTTGGGAGATTATGGGCAGAACTTTCCCCATGCTAATCATGATATTTCTAGAAAAAATAAGGCACCTTCAAAGTGCAAAGAGGCTACCCTTAAGCATTGGAGGACAAGGAGAGGCCTCCACCTAAGGGGAAGAGCTTCTCACATAGCACCATATTGGTGGATGGCTTTGGCATGTGGAATGTCAAAGAGATAAATCATGGAGTGACAAAAGCCTTATCACTAAGGTCTACAACGTTGTCACTTGGGAGTATGTTTCTATTGTTGGAGTGCTCCAAGGGGAGTATGCAACCTCTCTTTTTGCAGATTTTTATGAGAAGATTCTCATGGGAGGACTCATCTGTGAACCTCACTTTCAGCTTGCTCACTATGCATGGTAAGAAATACATCTTTGTTCTTATTGATTATTCCATTGAGCATTTGTATCTTCCCACCATCTATGGACAGTGCATTGCTCCACATGAGAGCAAGGGTATACTTGGGTTTTATGGTCACTTTAGGGCCAATATTTGTAATGATGATAACCCATAACTACATAACTTTGGGAAAGTATATTTTTGTTTTGATTGTGCTCAGCTGATATATATTTCTGATTACTAGCACATAGTAAATGAGTAAACTTGCACAACTAGTAATTCATTGGGAGACAACTTGCCACATGATGTTCACAAGCAGAAGTTGGGAAGACTGCGATGTATCCACTTGAGAAACCTTTGGTATCATCCTAACTTGCATATGATTAAGCAATTTTCTGTTTTGGTTGCCAAATGGTGAAGATGTGCCATCCATTTTGTATGGAATGGTTTGGGCTAGCATGATTCAGGACATTGGAGAGAGGATCTTTGGAGGTCCAATTTTCTACTTGCCACTTCAGGGCCACATTATTGCAGCCCCAGATCAACATGTTCTCTACACTTACCATGAGTGGAGAGAGAGAAATCATGGGGTAGGAAATTTTTCCTACCAGGTTCAACTATTCAGCCCACCTAAACTTCAGGAGCCATGGGTGGAGAAGATTTTTCATGAGTTTCCATGTTGGAGGGTCAGTCATTTTGTATGGATGATAGGTTGGGGGTGGAGGTTTCACATGGGAATGAAAATTCCCCATGCATTTCAGACTCCATGCCCTGAGAGCACACTCTTCAGTCCTATCCTTGCAGTTTCTTGGGGACAAGCAACACTTGGGAGGGGAGGACTATAATAGTCTTAAATTAGCATGTATGCTAATTGAATATTAATTTTTGGTTTGCACCTAGTAGATAAATAAATGGGTAAGGAGACTCATACTTAACTTAATCAACATAAAAAACCTCTTCGTATGGAAGAGGATTACTTTGGTAGCTAGATTTCACACCCTCTTGTGTGAAAAGGGACTTTTGCATGTAGACAAAGTCAAGTTTGACCAAGTCAACAACATGCATGAAGAGGAGTGGATCACTTATGAAATAGCTCAATGTGAACAAGGATCAGATTAGACAGGCATACAAAAGATGGATTAAAGGCACTTGAGTGTGAATAGCGATGAAGCAGGTTGAAGAGGTCAACCTTCATCAAATCAAACAATGTTGTTAAGGGAGAGTGGCCTTAATGGAGACACAACATAGTTTTGGAGGGAGATTGACCATGTCCATGTGGAAACCCTAATGGGTGGGACCCAAGGTGAGGAGCCTCACATAGCTTATAAGGAAGAGGAAGGAAACCATTTGAGGTTAGCTTGTTGATTACTGATTTTGGTCTGCATGACTATCTGGCATCCTCTTGTTGTTTAGCAGAGTTGCAGTGTTGTTTAGCACAAGGCATTCCTGTTTAGGAATTCCTTATCCACTCAAGAGAGGCCTCTTGAGGGAGCTTGCACTTTAGTTTTCCACATTTAGGCTTGAGGCCAACCATCCTCCTTCAACCAAAACGTTATTTCTGGAGAGCATAACGTTGTGTTGCAGGGTGTTGCAGTGGAAGGTTCACAACACCATCTTCTGAGCTTATCTTTTGGAGGAGGGAGCTTCCATTTCTTTGAAAGATCTATAAGGAATATCTCTGGGCATATTTTACATCTTGTCACTTGGCCAAAGTAGTCTCCATCTCTTATATCACATTCCTTCACAGGAACTGCATCCTTTTTCTCAGTTTTGCAGCAACAGGGTCAAGAACCTTGTTTGTGAGCTTGGTTCCTGGAGGAAGGGCCAACCCTTCTCCCAGAAGGATTGTATATATCATATTCTTATGTCCTTGTGTTATTTATCTATTTATTTATATATATGTAGTATAAATAAATTTTTTCAGGTCTAGTTTTGCATATCTTCTCTTGTATACTCGTTCTCTCAAGAAACCCTTCTCAGGTTATCTTCACATTGTATAACAGAGGCTAGATCTCTATTTTTCTCTGATTTTGAGAAAAATAAACTCCATATCTATTTTTTATCATATATTTTTGTAGAAACCCTCTCATGATTATGCTATATTTTCTTCAGTCACTTCTGCATTCCATAAGCCATGGGATTTTGGCACTTTTAAGCCATGTTTGAACCAGGAGATCTGTTTAACTTGGCTAGAGTGATTTGTTTTTGGTCCAATTCCATATGTGAGATGTATATTGTATAAAATAAGGGATCCAAGTCCCACTTCTCACATGTATAGCATAATTCTCTGTAAATAACATTTTTTATGCCTTATATTGCTGCATTTCCTCACTTTGGAAGGAGTGTATAGGTCATATTCTTGTTGTTGAGCATTCACTTGCTGGTTAGATATTCCTTTCACATATTATGAGCTGATTTACACTGCTATTTTCATGAATTTTTGTAGCTCCACTTTTGGAATATCTTAAGATATTCCCAATAGTGTTGATTTACCCTATTTTGGGATATTACAGTGAAAAATTCTTCCTGTAAGAATGAACACTAAAAAAAATAAGATAGAAATAATACAGATGTATATTCAAGTTAGTTTTATAAATCAATAAAGCGTAAACCATATATATCAACTAAGATCTTACAATATGGAAAATCAAAGCCAATACAGATGCATATAGGGAAAAGTAAGTTGTATTCTTTATTAATGATAGAAGGAGAGGTTACAACCTAGTGACTGATTTGAAGTGAAAATTCCAGCAACATTCCTAGCCTCATCACAGTATAAATATCTCCAACAGTTGTACACAAATCTAACTCTCAATTGAAAATATACCAGCATTTCTCTACTCAAATTCTTCCCTCTCAAACACTAAGATCTGTGCTCAATTTATAGAGAGGCTGAGGTAGTTTTACAATCAATGAATTTTCAATAATAGGCAAGAAATATTCCCAATATTTTAGATGTCAAATGGACACTTGGATTCGAAGCTTGACACATGTGAATTCTTCTAGAAGGCACTGGCCAAGTGGAGATTCCGGAACAATGAGAATTGCGCTCCGAATGTGACCAACACACCTGTGAATGTCGGTAAGTGCTTTGCAGAGCAGAATTGCATGGGGCTACCTGCATATGAAATGCAATTAGTCCCCTTAGAGGCAGCGTTGGTGAGCTCTCATATGCTATATAATAAACTTCAAACCTTGGAAACCTTTTCTTGATGAAAGTCATGCTTGATTTGTCTTGTTCTTGTCTTAGGGCATGTAGAAACTTGAAATGATAGGGGAAGATAGACCCTTAGTAATTGGTCCTAGAGATGATGCCCAATTAACCAGGTCATTGGGAATGATGCCCAAATTGACCTATAAAAAATTGACCCCTAAAGCATGAGGTCAAAATAATAAAAACATTTGATTGAGATGCTTTACATTGTGATGGGTTGGAGATGAAGTGGAGTGGTCACGCGCATAAATATTACAATACATTACATCATGATATATCATCTTTGATCATAATTGCTGAGGGTAGGCATTCCCATGTTTAGCACATAAAAATTCTAATAACATGTACATAATTCAAAAAGTCGTTGACATTGGAATGTTTCCCAATGCAGACATGCCTACAAATATAGTCCCATGTTTGGATGATTATCTGTATGTAAGGTCACCGTACAGATGATGTGTACAACAATCCTGAAATTGTAGCCTTGATGGATGAAACTAGATCCGAGGTCTTGTTATCTCGTTCACTCAGTAATTCGGGTACAAGTCTAGCCATGCGAATATATGATTTTTCCTCGAACATGGAAAGACATCGTTTGATTACTAGCCAATGATGTGGGCTGTTAACAAACACGATAGGACCACCATTAATGAAAATGACCCTCAAGGTACTACAATACATTTTGTAAGGTGTGAATAGATGATTTGATGTCGAATGAAAAACAAAATCTTTCGGTCAAAGGTCCAAAAGCGAGGATCTTGTCGATGTTGTAACAAGCCTCATGATACTGGAATATGATGTTTCTAAGTGAACTTCCTAGATATTGATTTATTGTCGACCAAAAGCCACCTTATTGCGAAACGAGAGTTACTGATTTCAGAGACAAGGGTATGACTTGATATAGAAATTTTCAAGGATGACGGTCATGAGAATGAAGGTTTATGAGTATTGCAGAAGGATGAGTTTATTGACTCGATGACTTCTCTTGAACATATAGGCAACACTTTGATGAGTTGGAAGCATTGAACCAAAACTGAAGTGAAGGTATGATGAACCATAGGTATGAATGAACCGTCAAGATGATTACCCAGCCCAAACAGTCATGGACATGGAGTGAAGGAAGTGTCATGTTCAAGAGTGACTTGCTACCGTAAAGAAATTTTGCTCACTTTTCCCAAATTTTCCCTGGTCATTTGTCGACCAGTACCTCTTTATTTTTTAACAAGCTTGAGGAGGGTAACATTTGCTTGATCTATAATTCAACCCTTTTGGCAAATAAAGTATCGCTATTTAATAATTTAACAAGTCTAGTGATGAATGAAACTTGATTCTCGCCATGATCAACAAGCCCATCGCTATTTTATGTTTTAACGAGCTTAACGACAGTGATAGCTCGGTCCTTTTTCATATTTAGAGAGTTTTAAAAAAAGGATGAAAGAAAACTCCATAAGTGCTTTTTTGTAAATTTCTCACTTAGACCCAAAAAAGTGTAAAATAATATCTGAGAGAACCTCTTTAGTCATGTTTAACCAAGGTATTCCTTTTTCGTAAATAATCTATCTCAGTCCAGAAAAGGGTTAAGCTTATACTGGGTAGATATCAATTCATTTACTTTTATGAGCTCGAAAAAATAAGTGCTCGACAATATTTTCACATTATCGGAGTCTAAAAAGAGCTAAAAGAAGACTCCCGGGGTTCATTTTTTGTTGTTATTGAAGCTCGAAAAAGAGATAAAAGTGTGCTTCAAATCCTTTTTCGTTTTTAACAAATCTCAAAAAATAAGGAGAAAAAGTATGCTTTGTGGTCAAGTCATTGTTTGAATAAATCTGCATGACTAATCTTTTCATTAGTTGTATTTCATGTTTTGAACAACATCAAATGGATTAAAAATACCCGTTTCATGATAAGAACATAATAAAACTATAGTAATAGCAATACATTTAACTTGAAAATAATTAAATGCCTATTAAAAGTAGTTTCACTATTCATTTTTACCATTCCATAGTTACCATTTGCATTTTGGAGATTTGAACTTGATTTTGCCCCTGAACTTCATCTGTTGATTGCGATCATTTCTGTGGACAAATTTCGTCGTCGTTTGATCCAGGTTAGTGCCATGAACCTCCTATTTCCTTTTGTATTCAATTCATCTCCAATTTCTGCAAATTTTTAGGGTTTTAAGGCCCCTAGGGTAAATTCTAGCCAAAGTGAGGGAAACACACCCTTGAATGTCGAAAATTGCGTTGTATAGCAGGTACAGTCAAGGGTAATTGCATGTGCAATGCACTGTCTCTTGTTAGGGAGTGCGTAGGGTGCAGTCTAAGCTTTTGATTTTCTCATTATGCCCAAAATTTGCCTAGTTGTTTGCAATGAATGAATTCTAATGGATCTTATGGTTGTATTTCAGGTTTCCATTGGATTATAATGATGATTACATGGAGGGAAAAAGAACATGAAGAACAAGATATGATTGCCTTAAACGATCTGGGTACAGTAAGAGCCCTACAATATTGTGGACTGCTTAAGTACTTCAAGTTGTCAGGAATGAGGCAACAAATAGAACTCTTGGAGTTATTAGTTCGAGCATGGGATCCGACGATAGAGGCATTTCATATTAAGAACCAAGTGGTTCCCATAATAGTTGAGGATGTGTATTTTCTCATAGGTTTGTCAAGGAGAGGTTTTCCCATTTCACTCTCAGGGTCGACTGTTGGAGAAGATACAGTGAGGGATTATATTTTGTAGTATTTCTATCCAGGGGCAGAACCTAGAAAATATGGAAAAATAAACATTCGAGATGTCAGAGCACTAGTACATTTGACGGAAATTCTAATACTTTAGTTCCGACACTTTTGGCCAAATGTCGGAAATTTCCCCAAATTTTATCAATTTTTCAAATCCCGCCCCAAACTGTTTCTATACCAACATTTGGAAACAAGTGTTGGTACTGCGACACATAGAGGTAAGTGTCGGTCTTGCGACACTTGTAGAAAAGTGTCGAAATTGCGACGAAATGCAGCAATATGTCGGTATTGCAACACTTAGACAAACTGTCGCTATTGCAACGTTGCGAGGAAAGCGTCGCTATTGTGACGGCTTGGAGCCAAGTGTTGCTATAGCGACATTATAGAGCCAAAGTGTCGCTATTACGACGACTGGAGGAAAGCATCGCTATTGCGATGCTTTGGGTCAATGTGTCATTATTGCGACGGCTTGGGGAAAAGTGTATCTATTGCGACGTTATAGAGACAAAATGTTTAGGAGGAAAGTGTTGTTAGTGTTTAAGAACAATCTTAGGGTTTAAGGTTTGGGAGTTATATTTTAGGATTTAGGAAAAATGTGATAGGTCATGTGATTGGTTTTATGGTTTAAGAAAAAATTTTCAGGTCGTGTGATCGGGTCGTGTGAAAAATGTTTAGGAACAATATGTCGGCACGTTCAGGCGGCTTGTTTGTCGTTTTCTCCCTTGTGGCATCGCTCGGTTGGGCGCATTCGGTTCAGGCCATTTTTTTTTAGGGCGCTCGTATCAGTTTTGCTAAGTTGTGACTGCTTGAGTGCCTTGTGCACATTCGGGTGGCCCGTTTGTTGTTTTCTCCCTTGTGGAATATTCGTTTGGTTAGGTGCGTCGCGCCGTGTGAGGTCGCCTGATCGGGCGCGTTCGGGTCAGGCCGTTTCGTTCAAGGGTGCTTGTATCAATTTTTCTAAGTTGTGGTCGCCTAGGTGCCTTGTGCAGGTTCGGGTGGCCCGTTTGATATTTTATCCCTTGTGGCATCGTTCGGTCGGGCACGCAGTGTCACTCCGTGCGAGGTCGCCCGACTGTGCGTGTTCGGTTTGGGCCGTTTTGTTCGAGGGCGCCCGTATCGTTTTTGCTAAGTTGTGACTACCCGGGTGCCTTTTGCATGTTTGAGCGACCCATTTTATATTTTCTCCCTTGTGGCATATTTGTTTGGTTAGGCACGTCGTGTCGTGCCATGTGATGTCGCCTGACCGGGCCCGTTCGAGTCGGGCCATTTCGTTCGAGGGCACCCGCATAAGTTTTGCTAAGTTGTGACAACCCGAGTGCCTTGTGCATGTTCGGGCGACTCATTTTATTTTTTCTCCCTTGTGGCATCATTCGTTTGGGCGCGCGGTGTCGCGCCGTGCGAGGTCGCCTGACCGGGCATGTTCACTTCGGGCCATTTTGTTCGAGGGTGCCCGTATCAGTTTTTCTAAGTTGTGACTGCTCAGGTGCCTTTTGCACGGTCAGACAACCCGTTTTTTATTTTCTCCCTTGTGGCATATTCGTTTGGTCAGGCGTGCTGTGTCGCGCCATGCAAGGTCGCCTGACCGGGCGCGTTCGGTTTAGGCCATTTTGTTCGAGGGCACTCGTATCAGTTTTTCTAAGTTGTGACCACCCGGGTGCCTTCATGTACACGTTTGGGTGGCCCATTTGCTGTTTGATCCCTTGTGGCATCGTTCGGTCGGGCGTGCTGTGTCGTGACATGTGAGGTCGCTCGACCGGGCGTGTTTGGGTTGGGCCGTTTCGTTCGAGGGCACCCGTATCAGTTTTGCTAAGTTGTGACCGCCTTGGTGTCTTGTGCATGTTCAAGCAGCCTATTTGTTGTTTCCTCCCTTGTAAAATATTCATTCGTTCAGGCGCGTCGTGTCCCGCCGTGTGAGGTCGCCCGACCGGGCGCGTTTGGGTTGGGCCATTTCGTTTGAGGGCGCCCGTCTCAGTTTTGCTAAGTTGTGACAGCCTGGGTGCCTTGTGCACGTTTGGGTGGCCCATTTTCCTGATTGAGAAGCTGATGTTTGATAAGGAAACTATCAAGATGACTAGCCACTCCCGGAGCACCAATTCTTCAATTCCTCCAAGTTGGTTGTAATTTGGGCATATTAATGTCTATGAGATCTGAAAAATAAAAAAGAGATGCAAAATAATCTGATAACAGATCCAGGACAGCATGGGTACCCCAAGATTCGCCTAGGCCCAGTGAAAAATTGAGGTCACCTCCCAATATGATATTCAGATCATTAAGGAATGAAGAACTTCATAAGGCATTCCAGAAGGCTTCTCGGTTGGTACAAGACCCTTAGATATTAATAAGCAGAATGGGTAAGGCAAGTGCCCCGAATTGAATCTCCATACCAATGGTACAATTCCTACCCAACAGTTTATCATCTGAGTGGTGCGGTTATTAATGCCCAGCACACAGCCCCCAGATCTTCCCCTCGCATCCAAAGTGATGAAGGTCCAGTTTGGTAGAAGTGAATTGAGTATAGTAAGAATGGTGGTGCCCTCTCCCAGGGTTTCTTGTAGGAATAGTGCATCAACCTGATTTTTATGGAGCAAGTCTTTCAGAGCCAGTCGTTTAAGGGGGTTGGCGAGGCCCCTGTATTTGAAAGTGAGGCAGATCATTGGGATACCCCTCCAGTGGGTTTTCTTGCTTTAAGAACCCTGATTAGGGAGGATTGAGTGCCCTCCTTGACTTATAGATTGGCATGTTTGATGGCCCTGGCTAATGCCGATGGTCAACCACAGGTTTTAGACGGAATAGCACAAGTGACCGGGCCAATGCCCAGAGCAGATAGGGGATTTAAATGTGAGATGGAGCAAAGGAAATAAGAGTGGCTGGAAGAGGCCGAATCAGTGGATGTAGTGGAGCTGTTCCTAATCATATTGATGGAGGTATGGGGCAATGTGGGTGAGATAGTGGGGGGGGGTGGCTGAAGCAATAGAAAAACTAAGAGAGGGGAAGGAATTCAAAGTTTTCAAAACTGAAAGTGTAGATGCAGGAGTAATTGAAATAATACAGGAGACAGGGGAGAGAGAGGTACCCGGCATAGTCAAGGAGCGGATCTGTGGGGTGGGTGTTGCTAACTGATGAGTTCGAGCCTGAGTGATAGGCCAGGTTGGGATTATCGGCTCAGACTGAAACACAAAATCCCCCCCAGGTCGATCCTCATCCTGCACCCTAGGTGAAATGGGGTCCGTCTATGTAGCAACATGAGTGACCATCTTCTTGCAGCTGATAGGGGCCCGCAGGAGTGAAAAATCTTTGTAAATGTGTCCCACCTCATGGAATTTCCAACATCTGAAGGGGAATCCCTCATAATCCAACATTTGTTTCCAAACCATACCTTCAAAAAACATGTTGTAGTTGTCATGAAGCCCATCTCGTGTGTCAAGAAATATAAGTATGCGAGCCACGACCTTGATTCTGGTAACTAGATAGGATCTATCATGGTCCAAAAAATGACCAAAGTCTTCACCAATGTTCCGCAGAGCAGTCTCATTCCAGAATTGAATTGGTAATCCAGGAAGCCTCATCCAAATGGGTTCAGACCCAAGATTCTCTTTGTTTGGCTCAAAAAGTGGAGACCAACACTTAAGGAGCATTGGGTGCAATTAAATGTGCCAATACTGGTTAAGTACCTAGTCAACTTGAGTCGAAATAGCGAAGGTAAGCATAAACCATCCCTGGTGAGGATAGATATATCCAGGAGAGTCTCCAGCACCCCTCCCTAAATCTCCATAGTCCATTTCTTGAGTCTTGCAGTGGAATATTTACGCCCCCTGACCTTCCCAACTAACATCGAGGCCGCAGTAAGCTCCAGGTCATCCATGCCTCTGTCATGCCCAAAATTTGAGTTCCAACTGTGCTTGTTCTTAGTAGACCAGTGCTTCTTTCCCTTTTTCAGACAACTCAGAGCAAGCTTCGGTTCTCCCGAATCCTCCGATTCCGAGGTGGTGATGGGGGAAGTCCTGACTCGAGCTTCAGCTGGAACATTCACAAAAACACCGGAGGCTGGTAATGGAAGAGAGCCCTGTGCAAAAAAAGGAGGAACAACCCCCCCTAAGTTGAGTTGTTTGAAATCGTGGGTCGTTGCCCCAATGAAAGTAAGGGCTTCATCCACTGTAGTAGTGGTGGTTTCCAGGCCATTCTTTGGGCTGAACGGTGGAAATAGAGTCCGAGGACCCCAGAGGTAATTGATAGTAGGTGACGGGGTGGAGAAGATAAGAGGGTCAAGTTCTTCACCGGAAGAAACTGAAGAGCTAAGTGTATTAACCGGGGAAGTGGTAATGGTGACCGGTGAGTTTTTCACGGGGACCATATCCACCATATCCACGCTAGCTACCCCATCGTTTTTCCCCCAGATGTCAACTCCCACCAGAGGGTCATTAGTATAATCCACTTCTTCTTCATATGCAGTCATTTTGTCCGTGGAAAGGAGTGCAGGGGCTATTCATAGAAGAAGGGGTCCCAGCAAACTGAAAAACTCATAAACAAACACAATGCAACCCAACACAGGGACCCGCGTGAATACGACCAGTAAGTAGTGGATAAAATACACTTTGAGTGTGTGACCCGTTGTCGTAGGTGCATAGGGGCCAAGATAACGAGAAGGTAAACCCTTGAGAAATAGTCCGAACACCGAATCACCCAAGTAGTGTAGCCCTATGTATCCGAACGACCAATCACCAGAGTTCAGATCCTAGCAGATAGCACAGGGAGAGTCAGGGTTGAGCTGAAGATAGGCATTGTATGCCATCTCAAACCTTCAAATCGAACCAGGGATGTCGCGCTGTCGGTTTAAAATTGTCCTATAATTTTTTACATGAAATATATTTGACTGTTGTAGTTTGTGCTGCCTAGGTTCTCTAAGCAACAACTTATCCTCTTAATCACTCCAGCTGAATCATATTAATAGGATTGCATGAAAATATACATGCACCTTTGAATGATTTCATACTTTTAAGAATTCTGACTTTCTGACTGAATTACAGATCAAATATTAATTTCAATCTTCACATATATTATCTTGATTCCTTGTACTAAGGTCTAAAAAAAAGTTTACAAATATATTTTGGCTGAAGGGTCAAAGTGGGTTTGGGACTTGGAAAAGATTCATGAGTCAACCCAGAAAAGCCTAGTAAAGTACAAAATATAAAATTTACAAAACTTCCATAAATATATATGTAGTTTATGTTCAACTTTGATATGAAACTTTACAATGTATATAATGAAAAATTAATTTGTTTGGATGTATGTAATTTTATTATGAAGTACATGATGCATAACGTATGCCATGGAACATGGTATGAAGAAAAAATTATGTTGATGTTAGAGTCTCTATGCTCATCCTAAACTTTGGTAAAGGCTTCAGCAATAGAGTTCAAAATAGTCTGAGAAATTCCACTTAAATGCAACGTTATCATCCAACCAGTGCTTGCCCTGTTCCTGTAGCTTAGGCTGGGAAGATACATGATATCCATTTGACAGTAAGATGTTGTAAACGACTTTAGCTGAAAACCAAACCAGGAAGACTCAAAGAATAAACTGAAAGGTTGAAAAAATGAATGTGTACAGGTTTGTCCTTGACAACCAGACTTAATATAGAAAAATAACTACACATATATGGTTGTATCCTGTGTTCATTTCCACTGTTTATATGGTACTGATGAAACTAGTAGAAATTCTACTTTAGAGGTCAAGTCACTGCTATAGCAGAATGTGATTATGTTGTTTCTTTTCTAGTGTTTTGTTTCATTTTTTTTGTGATTTATACACAACATAATCGATAATATTGAAGTTATGAATCTGATTTGTTTCGATAATTAATATAACTTTTGAGATTTTAAAATCTCATTACCAATAACCCAGTTTAGTCTCATTGTCAACTCGTCTCTTGTTTGGGTGCCTTAATGTGCAATGAGATGTTTCCAGGACTGAATTCAATGCAAGGCTGTTATAGCATCATTTCTCACCTTGACATGATTCATGATTGCTTTGATGGTTTTGGGCACCCATTCCTACAGACTTGGACAGATTCACTTAAAAACAGTGTAAAAATCCCCATACGCGACTATGCTCGTACTTTTCCGCGTGTATACGCGAGTCCAACTGCACTTTTCCGCGTATGCCATTAAAATGATTAAAAATATATAATTATTCCCTATTTTCGGGCTGGGTTGATGGTTACTCAGGTAGTTCAACCACCCCAGCACGTGGCCAATTGTTTCCAACTGTTGAAACTAATTGGAGGGAGTATAAAATCCCCTCATGTGTATGGCCTAAGGGAGGGAGAGAATTATTGATATTATACTCTGTTGGTATTCCCTATCCAAGTCTGATTCCCCGTGTCTCCTGCACTTTCCCAGTTCATTGTAGGAAACCCTTGTTTCCTTGAGATGCACATCCCTTTATATGTCATCTCGTATGCACCAGTTTGGAAGGAGTCTTAGCGAGGCAAGGGCTGGACGGATCCCACGACAGGTTCTGCGGGCGTCGTGGAAGGACTGTGGATCTCTCCACCGTTACTTTTGTACATGCTATTTATAATGTAGACCATGTCGTTTCTAAATAAAAATGTTAGTGCTTATATGTATGAGAATATTTGTTAGTACAAGCATTCATTATGATTATCAATGTTTATATGAATTCTACCACATTTAGAGTAGCATATATGTTGTAAAACCCGTCCTTTGTGCTCAAGCTTCTTCTTGTCTTTCAAAGTTAAGAAGGAAGGATTGTTGTCGGCTCATCGACCTCCACGGGATAGACTTGGTAAATATCGTAGGACCTACGGGGTAACTTTCTCTATTCTACTCTATTTAGTTTTTCCGAACGTGCATGGTTGTGTGAGTCTCGTTAAGTAGCATGCCCTCGCTCTGTGGAGGGCACAGTACCCAACCAACCTCTAGGTGAGATTTTGCACGAATCAGCAGAGACACTGGGATCACACTTTTGTGATTCTCCTGTTGGGTGGTTTCAGCTGTTTGGTAGGATCCCAGCAGTTTTAACTTTCATTTGCAGTCCAGTTTATTTTCTTGCAGTCAGTCTGAAGTCTTGGTGTCTTTTCTAGGCTTGTTCTTTTTGTTTTTTCATTATTTACCTTTGCATACGCGCCTTATTTTGCACACAGTCGCGTATACACGCGAGTTTTTCTGAAGGAACCCGCGTATACGCGAGTTTCCCTTAGAACAGACGCGTATGCACACTGGTTGCATAGCTGTGAAGTAGCGTATACCTAGGCAGATTTTGAATTTTTGAGTTTCTTGAATTTTTGGTCCTTTCTGGCTATGGAGACCTGTTCCTACAGAGTCTCTGTACTTACTGGAGTGTGAAAGAAGTGGTTTCATGTCTTTTCTCTCTTTCGTTTGAGTAAAAACTAGTCTTTTTGGCAAAAGTGTTGTTTCTGGTGCTGGCACTTCTGTATTGAGTTCCAAGATCGCTTTTTGAGCATTCTTGGCTGTTCTGCTTTATCAGAACAGAGAGCTTCTGCTCACTGACTCGCTCCTATCTTTGTGTTGTGCTTCGCATTGCGATTTTTGCTTCGTTTTTGATTGGTTTTCTTGAGTTCCATAGGCTAGGTTTTGTTGCAATTTTCGAAGAGCTTTTCTTGCTTCTTTGGAGTTTTGTTTGCGACGAGTTTTGCACTATTTATCTAGGCTGAGTATCTGAGTTTTGTTGCCTTCCGTTGCTCTTATTGATCTTGCTATTGTTAGCCTTATAAGGTTTGGGAGCATTCTTGAAGTTTGTGCTTGAAATTCGGTCTTATTTGGTTTGGATTTTGATAGTTTGTGCTTGGTCTTTTCGAGCTCTTACTTTATAAACAAAAAAGCTCAAAAACATTTGCTTTGCTTTTTGTTTTTGCATTTCAAAAACTCAAAAAACATTTTGTCTTGTTTTTGTTTTTGTTGTTGCATTTTCATTTTCGTTTTGCCATATCTTTTGGAGCTTTTGTGAAGTTTCTTGCTTCTAGTTTTTGGCTTGATTTTGAGGAGGAGTTGTCATTTGATTTCTTCTTCTTGTTTTTAAGTGTTTTTGGTGTCTTATATTAAGAATTATTGTTTTCAAGAACTAGCTTTCTGGGCCGTCAAAAAGGAGTTAAGACTAAAGGAGCTTTTTGGGAAATTTCACTCTGTTTTAAGAGATTTTTGCATCTTAGGATTTACATGCTTGTAGTGATTTTCATTAGGTGCATTTCAGCATTTAGTTAGCTTCTTAGTTTTTGTGAGTGTGAGTTTGCTATTTGAAAAGAAAAAAAATACAATTTTTAGTCTCGTAGAACCTGTATAGAGATTACTTTTCATCGAAAGACAAAGAACTGCATGTGCATGTAGTTAAGTTTTTATTAATTTCTTTTGCGTCAAAAACACCATACGTTTCATCTTCATATCCTTGTGACTTAATATAACAGCCCTTAAAATAAGCGATTTAATCTAAAATCAACTAGCAAGTTTTTCTGAGTGTCAATCACCAACTAGCTAGGTTGTAGGGCCTTGGAATAGGTGAGTGGAGAGTTAACTCTCCAAGGCCGCTCAAACAAACATAGAAGTTGATTAATTGAGCGAAATCCAACTCCGTTAGGTGGATCGGGAAAGCTCTCATCCGAGAGTCAAGCGCGAGGGGAAGTGAAGGCTGAGAAGAGGGATACCCCCTCTCCGATTGGCTGAATCTGACCTCAAGACCGTTCCGCCGATACCGATTGGTGTCCATAGTTGCCACTCCTAGGTTCCACAGTGATATGGTGCAATAATAACACCGAAGAATGCGAGGCTTTAGTCGCATCACTTTCGTTAAAGATTGGGTGCCCTTGGCGAAGCTGTGCTTGAGTCACAAAGGTCGTCATAGGAGGTCGCGAATCGTCTCTCCTCGATACCTTCGCCAGTTTTTCTGGGCCCTAATCATCCTAGACTGCTTTCGGGAGGTCCTATACTTCGCTTTTCTGTATTTTGGTGTCCGGTCCTCATCACCCAGAGCAGAAATACTTGGAGGCTGTTTGCTTGCTGTTTCTCAGGGATTTTTATTTTAGTGAGTTCTCTTTGCTCCTAGCTTGCCTAGCTTTTCACTTTTTGAGTCTAATTTAATAAATCTATAAAAGTGGCTGATCAAGCGCCTCAACGTTCGAGGAGAATCCGGGGGTTATCTCCTGAGAGTGCAAAGCCTTCTTCGAGAAGGCGTAGCAGCGATTTAGCAGGTGGTTACCACCACAGCAGTCTGTGTTTGTGTGGAGAAGATCATCACAAGGTAAGAAAGGTTTCGTGGTGGAATTCGGTCTAATAGGTTCGAGAGGACGTTGGCTCACCTCGCCGAAGTGTTGTTTTCCTCGGGGAAGAAGATTTTCGGATAGAAAATGTACCGAGCACTCTGCTACGGTCCATCTCCTCTTCCTCACGATTATCCGTTCATTGTCTTTGTTTAAATTGTCGAGGAATCTAATCGGAGAAGGCAATAGGATCTTGGTGTCATTCTTATCTTTCGATGACCCCCATTTGAGGTATGGCTTCTCACGAAAGTGATCTTCCTTGAGGCATTCGAGACACAACCTTGTCGAGCGGGGGGCACTATTGCTTTATCTTCGATTGCTTCTAGTGTTGCTATGTTTGGCTCTGGTTTCACCCAAGCACATGCTTCTCATTCTGGTCCCTTCTGTTCAGGGATGCCCTCTAGTGGGAATCCCTCTTTTTCCTTTTCCGCTGCTGCAGCTGGATCTACGCCCATGTCTAACATGGCTAGTGGATCAGCTTCCTTTCAGGGTTTCCCCTTTGGGATTGGACACATTCCCAGTTCCAATCCTTCTTTAGGGTCGTTTCCGTTTACGTCCCAGACCCAGAGTTTCAACCCTTGGTCCGGGGGGCAAAGTTCGACTACTTTTACGGGATGGAATCCTGTGTTTACAACGGCTGGGGCAGGGAACCAGTTTTACGCAGGTCATCAAGGGAATGCTTCTTTCCCTTCATCGAGTTCTTATCAGACCTTTTCTCCTCTGTCTAATGCTTGGAACCCCTATCAGGGGCTCTCCTCTTCATTTAACACTTCAGCGGGGGGAACTGGTCTGGGCTTTGGTAACTCGGCATGGGGAGGAGGTTCTTCTCCGTTTTCTACGAGTCCTTTCTGGCAGCTTGGTGCCTTATCAAATCCAGGCTATTCTTTTCAGAATGTTGGGAATCCATCCCCTGAAGGATGGAATTCTCAGGCTCTGCCTCGCTTACCGTTTCTGGCAACGTTAAACTTGCCAGATTTGTCGAAGTTGACTAATGACCCGATTCGGTATAGTCCGGGGTGGCCTCCGGTCCCGACCAAACTTCCTTCAGACATTCCAAAGTTTGAAGGTAAGAATGGAGAGGATCCAGCGGACCACATCACGACTTTCCACTTATGGTGCTCATCGAACTCCCTGATCGATGATTCGATTAGGTTGAGATTATTTCAACGCACCCTAACTGGAAATGCAGCCAAATGGTATATAGAGCTCACTGGGGGTAGTTTCGCCACATTTGGAGAGTTGGCTGTCACATTTCTTAACCATTTTCAGTTGCCTGTCAGATATGAGGCTGGGACCGAACTCCTGGCTAATTTTAAGCAGGATGAGGCAACTCACATTTCTGATCACATTCAGGAATGGAGGAGAAGGAAGAGGCTTATCAAAGCCCATATTTCAGGTGAGTTCCTTCTCGAGTGGTTTTTGAAATCTCTGCAGTTAGACATTTCAAAGGATGTATCCCTATCTGGGGTATTTTCCGAGGAGCAGGCCATTTTTAGGGCCCAACAGTTAGAGTTGATCTATTCTCAGTCTGGGATGCTTTATAAGTATTTGCCCAATGCTCCTCGCTCCAAATTGGATTTATCGAAACCCAAACCTGGTCCGCATGGTGACAGGCTTGTCGGATCGGTCAATAGTAGTGCAGCCAGCCTGCTTTCTCAATTGCAGCAGTTGTCTTTACAATCTGCTCCTTCTGGTCAGGCTGTGCCTGCTGATTCATCACCTTCCCAGTCTTTGTCCATAAATGCTGTCCAAACTTCTGATCCCAAAGGAAATCAAAAATCCGATGGGAAGAAGAAGGGACGAAATAACAAGAAGAAGGGCAAGAACGGGAAGGGCAATGCAAATAAAACCAACGAGCGTGTTGGTGAGGGTCAAAAGGAGAAAAGGAAAGTGAAGTTTCCATGCAAGCTTTGTGCTGGAGACCATCTCACACACCTTTGCCCTAAAATTCAGGATGCTCAGCGCCTGTTATCCCAGCAGGGTTCTTCTAGTTCCCAGGCTGTGCTAACAAACCCTTTTCCCCAAGGGCAGCAATTAGTTGTTGGCGCAAACCAAAATCCTGGGGCTTCCTCTGGAGGTGCCCAGGAAGGGGAAATTCCATCGAACATCTTTATGATGATTGCTCACGTGGATGTCGCTACGAGATCCCGTGATTATGGAAGAGAGGAATCTTCGAAGGCTAAGGAAGTTCCTGATGCTACTGAGCCGCTTCACATCACGAAGCCAACTGTTGAGTCTATGCCTCGGATGCCAAAAGCATCTTCTAAGCGGTCAACGATTAATCCGAACGCGAGGGCTGCCCAGAACTACTCGTTTGTAGAAGATCTGGCGCAGAGTCCTTGTGCTATGTCGACTTTAGAGGTACTCCAGTCTTGTCCGGCTCAGCACAGTGCTTTGCTCACTGCCATCGGGGCTATTGATCCAAAAAAAATTCTTCTAATTACTTTTGATATGACTAATTTTAAGAAGAGACTTCCTCATCACATGTTTCATTAAATGTAAATGCAATATCGAAGTGCAATATCTTTCGAGCAGAGGTTTGTTGATGAAATTGCTTCTACATCGTGATGTATCTCGCATGTTGGAGGGTACTTGGATCTCCCAAAAGGCCATTCCATGTACTTATTCTTGTGTTAGATGGTCATTCTCACAGACCCCATGGTATTGTCCCGGCTTTGCCCATCTGTGTTGGGGGCAAAACCGTTAACATAGAGGTTGAGGTAGTGGATGCGGCCTTGGACTACAACCTTCTGTTGGGGAGGAACTGGATTTATGAGATGGATGCCATTGCATCCTCACTATTTCGAATTGTATGTTTCCCCCACGAAGGGAGGATCGTTACAGTGGATCAACTGGACTGTCCTCCGGTAGACCTAGATGCGCCTTCTGACTCATCTGTTCCTAAGTTGGATAATACTAAGGCGCCTGTTGAGAATCTAGGAGTTGGAATGTATTCTTCCCTGATGGGTACTTTCGATCTTCCTCCTCCTAAGGTTCATATTAATGTTATTTCATCCTCCAAGGCTCCCCTTCGAAGAGAGTTCTTCCGAACTCATTATTTTTCGGACCCTTGGACCTTACCTTCCCCTACTGCCACATTAGCGGAAGGTCAAGTGGGTTGAATGGTATTCCCGATTTTTGCAGCTGAGATTGCATATCAGTCCATTGTTGACTCTGCAGAAACCGTCCCAGCTCCTCTTTCACCGGAAGAGTTGGATGGTGATGTGGCTCTGGCTTGGATGCTTACTTCTTCTTCTGTCCAGGATTGTCTTGATACCACTCTTCCATCTGAAGAGGCCATCCTGGAAACTATGACAGGTATAGATAGACCGTGGGATGATTTGCATCATCGGTCTTACTTCCTACCTGACTTGAGCGAAGTCGAAACAAGTTTTCCAAGTCCTCAGTCTCCTGGACCTGTTCACCCAGTCTTGAGCCCTTTAGCACCAGCACAGGTTTATGCTGAAGGGAACATGGCTGTGATCTCTCCTACTATCCCGGTGAACATTTTCAGGGATCCCAATATTGTCGAGAATCTCTTCATTGGAGCTGAATGTTCTCGTGAAGAGGTTCAAATCTATACCGAGCTCTTCAAAGAGTATAGGGATGTATTTGCTTGGTCTTATGACGAAATGCCTGGCATAGACCAATCTATAGTCCAGCATGAGATCAAGACGTATGAAAACGCTAAGCCGGTCAGGCAAAAACTTCGTCCGGTTAATCCTAGGAAGGCAGCAGTTATCAAAGCTGAAGTTGAAAAGCTGCTTAAGGCGGGATTCATTTTCCCAGTTCCTCTGACTGAATGGGTTTCAAACCCCGTTCCGGTAGATAAAAAGCAAGGAACGATTCGAGTATGCATCGATTTCAGAGACCTAAATAAGGCATGTCCTAAAGACAATTACCCCACACCATTCATCGATCAGATCATTGACGAGTGTGCCGGTAACGAGATTTTCTCCTTCATGGACGGTTTCTCCGGATATAATCAAATTACTATCCGTCCTGAAGATCAACATAAGACTGCATTTATTTGTCCCTAGGGTACGTTTGCATATAAGAAAATGCCTTTTGGTCTTAAAAATGCTGGGGCTACCTTTCAGCGGGCCATTTCTTATGCCTTCCACGACATCAAGAAGATTATCGAGGCATACTTAGATGATTTAGCTGCTCATTCTCGAAAGAGGATGGATCATCCAGGTCACCTCCGGCAAATATTTGAAAGATGTCGTTTTTACAAAATTCAATTGAATCCGAACAAGTGCGTTTTTACGGTTACATCCGGTCGGCTGTTGGGATTTATTGTGTCTAGGGAAGGGATAAGGGTAGATCCCTTCAAGGTTGAGGCAATACTTCGGTTGCCTCCCCCGTCTTCAATCCGTCGGCTTCAAAGTCTCCAAGGGAAGTCTAATTTTCTTCGGAGGTTTATCGTCAATTATGCTGAGATTACAAAGGGATATATGAGACTGTTGAAGAAAGGAGTTCCTTTTCTTTGGGACGACTATGCTCAACGCTCGTTCGATGCTTTGAAAAAGGCATTGACCTCTGCTCCTTTACTGATTCCACCTGATTATAGCAGAGATTTTCTTTTGTATCTGGCTACAGCAGAATCTACCATCGGTATGGTTCTAGTTCAGGAGGATGATGCTCTTGCTGAGCATGTCATTTACTACCTTAGTCGAGGACTGGTAGGACCTGAACTGCGATACACTCCGATAGAAAAATTAGCCTTAGCAGCAGTTCATGCTGTGCAGCGACTCCAGCATTACATTATTCTTCACAAAACTTATGTCTTGGCAGCTACCAATCCATTTCAGTTTGTCCTCAGCAGGCGAGTTATTGGGGGCAAATATAATAGATGGATTGTGATTTTACAAGAATTTGATCTCGAGTTCATGTCTGCCAAATCCAAGAAGTCATTAGTTTTTGCGGAATTGATCTCTGAGTTGCCTTGTGGAGAGGAGATGATCTATGATGAGTCCTTTCCGGACGAACACTTGTTTCTAATCTCTCCACAGGATCCTTGGTATGGGGATATCATTGTGTATCTCCAGACTGCGAAGTTTCCCTCTTCTTTTTCGAAAGATGAGCGTCGTAAGCTGCGTCACTTAGCCAAGAATTATCTGATTATTGGTGATGCTTTATACCATCGAGGGGTTGATTCAATCCTAAGACGCTGCTTAACTTTCGAAGAAGCTGAGGCTGTGCTCAATGATTCCCACAGTGGAGCTTGTGGGGGTCATTTATCTGGGCTTGCTACAGCCCAAAATATTTTGCGTGCTGGATACTTCTGGCCCTCGATTTTCAAAGATTGTATTGAATCGGTCAAAAGGTGTCATCCTTGTCAGGTGTATACTCGAAAAATGCGCGCTCATCCAGCTCCGCTTTTTCCAGTCGTTACTGTCGGTCCTTTTACAAAGTGGGGTATTGATTTTACTACTTGTAACCTGCCTTCGGCAAAAGGTCACAAGTACATTATTGTAGCAGTAGACTACTTTACGAAGTGGGTCGAGGCTATGCCTACTTTTGGGAACGATGGTGAGACTGCAGCTTTGTTCCTTTTCAACCAAGTTATCGCTCGTTTTGGTATTCCTAGAGAGATTGTCACTGACCATGGCAGTCATTTTCAAAATAGTATGATGGCTGAGTTGGCTCTCAAATTGGGTTTCCAGCAGGAGCATTCATCTCCATATTATCCTCAAGCCAATGGGCAAGTGGAAGCCGTGAATAAATCCTTGAAGACAATTCTTCAAAGGACAATTGATAAAGCTAGATCCAACTGGTATATTATGCTATATCCTGCACTTTGGGCATACAGGACGTCAGTGAAAACTGCAACTGGCTTTACTCCGTTTCAGCTAGTGCACGGGGTGGAATCCGTATTTCCTATTGAATGCGAGATTCCTTCTCTTAAATTAGTTGTTGAACTTCTTCCTGACACTTCTAGTCTGGCAGAATGGCTTCTTCATCTGGAACATCTCGATGAGCAGCGTCGAGATGCTGCCACGATGAATGAAGCGCATAAAAACCGAGTAAAAGTTCAGTACGATAAGGCGGTCAAGCCTAGGGTCTTTTCGGAAGGTGACCTTGTTTTGGTCTATGCCCAAGAAAAGGATGCCCTGGGGGCAGGAAAGTTTAAATCTATGTGGTATGGCCCCTATATCGTTAAAAAAGTCCTTAAGAAAGGAGCATATACCTTGGTTGATTTCGAAGGGAACAAGTTGCCGGAGCCCCGAAATGGGCTCTATTTGAAGAAGTATTATGCCTAGGCTTTGGCCTGGCATATTGCTTTTGTATATATTTGTAGTTTTTGTTTTGTACATATCTGATTGATTTTCGATTTTTGATGAGTTGGTGATGTTTTTTGATCTGCTTTGGCAGGTTGTGTTGGATGTCATGAGTCATTTTGGTTTCGCCGATGGTGCTAGTAGACACACCCGAAACTTAGCTTCCGCGGCTTGGGTGCTTCATTATCCTTCCGGTCAGCTGTTGGTATCAAGAGGGGTCTGCATTGGTCCTGCTTCCAATAATGTAGCAGAATACACTGCAGTCATTCATCTACTCTCGGAGGCAATATCTTTGGGTGTTGATTCATTAGTAGTTTTCTTGGACTCCCAGCTGGTGGTGTCGCAGTTGAACAACACTTATCAGGTACGAGATCCTTTTTTATTACGATTGTTCTTGAGGGTACGTTTGTTACAAAGGTCATTTCAATTTTTAAAATTCATTCATATTCCTCGAGCTGACAATTGGTTTGTTGACTCATTAGCTAATCAAGCATTAGATTGGCACATTAGTCATTCCATACAATAAATTTTTAATCATCAAAAACATCATACATTTGATATATTTATCACATCACATCAAATATCGCTGTATATATCATCGGAGTGTCAAAAAACTTTACAAAATTTGGATCCATAATCTCATACAAAACTTGGGCTTATGCCCCATCATGTTCAGTCTCAAAAAGAATATACAGTCATCTAATATATAAAATCTCTCTACTCCTGAGGACCCTGCCCAGAAGTCATGTTCCTATAGAACATAACTGCAGTGGCCACACGGCGGAATATTCTAACCCAGTCTCGTGGTACTCCTACCACCCGTCTCTGGATGGCTTCCGGCAAGTCCTCCACGGCAGCCATAGGGATTTGGCGGGTCAATCCCTCCAAGTTTCTCTGCACGGCCTGGAGAGTCCTGTCGGAATCCATTGTCTCTGCCTCACCCCTGCGACGCTTATGGCGCGGTAGGCCCTCAGGACGAACTGGTCCAACATCTGAAACATGATCATTTTTAATTGTCAGTCATTATGAATCCAATCAAAAATATATTTTCATTTTTTCATACATATTTGAAAAAATCCAAAAAAAATCATATAAGTAAAAAATTTTTGCAAAACTTACCGACTGCTCCCCATGCTGTGCCAGGTGGAATAACTAGATCCGGATCTCCATGAAAATCCATCCCGGCATAGGGATAGTCGTTCACTGCGATGATCTGTTCTCCCCACCATAGGAAGAACTCATCGTCCCACGTGGTCCGGGGTACTTCGCTACCCCCCAGTCTCTTCATCATGTCTACCCAACGGGCAATTCTTGGGTCCCGCGGGCTACTGATAGTCGAGATGACTCTGGGTCTCAAAGCTGGAATCCTCTCAAAGAAGAATGTTGTCAAAATGGTACCATAGCCAAAGTGTTTAGTTTTTACCTGGCAAATAGAAGTCAGCTGTTGTTTCATGTTCTGTAGCAGGGCTGTGCACCAATCGTAAACATGAGTCAAACACTCTACAACTATACTCATTTGCGTCCTGGACGCCTGATGTAGTGAGGCAGATCCTGCCACTCTGCTGATGGTAAAAAGGAGGATCTTCATGTGCAAATCCCTGATATCTCTAATTGCAATCTGCGTTCCAACCTTTTTGGAATTATCTACGCAATATACGTGGACATAATCTTCAACGGTTAACCCTCCCAGGGGTTTTCCGTGCAGGTCTACTGGTTCTCCCCTCCTGGAGAGTCCAGTGATGAAATATATATCCTCCACTTCAATGCGTAGTGGCATCTGATCAATTATGAAGCAATCCTGATCTGGTTCCCAGTAATTTACGAGCATTTCAAGCAACCGCACATTGCTTTTCATATTGGTCATTTTAAAGAATTTCAACAATCCGCAATTTCGGAGGATGTTTTGCGATGCACGATCCTGCATGACCTCTTGGTCTACTGCGCTATGCTCACGTTCCCTCCATGAGATGGTCATCCTGAGAAATTTCATCAAATTTTGCATTAGCCACGCTTTTTTGCAATCGGACCTGCGCATACGCGACTTTTCCTGTGCACAGTCACGTGTATACGCGACTTGCCTTCATTAAACCCGCGTATGCGCAGATACACAATTTTTAGCAAGGGTTTTAAAGCAAAAAATCACTTAATTTTAATTTCCAAACGGACAAAATGAATAAACAGGATGATTAAGGAGCCTACCTGAAGTTTCGCTGAGTTCCGACGGTCGGTTGTTCCTGATTTGACGAAAGAAGTTTTTTGCTCCAGAGCACTTTTTCCAAATCAGCTATGCAATAATGAACCAAATGAGAGGTAATTTGTCTATTTATGGCTAAAAATTGAAAATTTTCGCAAAATTTCCTTATGCCTATTTTTTCGATCTATCTTAAGCTGCATAACTCGGTTGCTTGGAAGTGCCCAGTTTGGTATGTTTTCAGGTACATTTTGACGATTTTGAGATTTTTCCCGGTTTTTGATCCATGATTTCCGACTCTTCACGGCAGGTATATGATCTTCACTGGCATATAGGTTAGGGAATCACTTTCCGTTGCATCTTGCATACTAGCCTCCATACAGATCACTTGCCTTAGGGTCGATCCCATCAGGTCATGAGTATTACACCCATTTCACTCGCCGATTATTTAATCATGACTTGATGGTAGAGCCTTCCTTTACATGGGCTTCCTAGTTAGTTCCTCCCTATCACTTGTTGCCCATGCTGCGTTTTATGTAGGCTCGGGAGTCCTCTTTAGTCCCGCCATGTCTTATGTGTTGAAGCTTCATTCTTCTTCTTCATCACTATCATTTTTCTGGCTTTTACCCTAGAGGCTCCCTGGTGTCGTTAAGTTGTATTACTGCATTGCATATTGGCTACTTGTTTATCCCGGCCTTTAGCCGGCTTCATTTGGACTCGATGTTTAAGCCAACTTTTGACCTTGACTTTCTGTACAAGTTAACCATTGCATGCACTTAGCTATCACGACTTGACACCTTTGTACCCATGGATGGAACACTCCTCTGAGTATCACTGACCAGTTTTCGCCACCTTGCATTGAGCATAGGATTGTTCCAATCCCAGGAACTAGTGCATCTGCTTTATTGATACTCGTTCTATCCATTGTACCATAGCATTCTTTTATTCCTTTTCAGGCTTATTATATGAAAAAGACAAAAAAATTAAATATAACAAAAAGAGCGGGAACGAGATGTATCTTCGTTGTTTTGATGGCAGTACAGAGTCAGTTTGTCGCCCTTGAACAAAGAACATATACTTATATATATTTCCTTCATTTGGGATGGTTCTAGTTTTTGACCTAGGTTCAGCCTTTACCATGTTTCACTTGTCAGTTCTCCCCCGGTTGGTTATCTCTTCCAATCATATGAAGAGTTTGTTTTGCCTCCTGCATGACAGACTTATACAGTGTCACTTTTTACTGCCATGGTCATCACGAGTCGTGCTTTTGTTCAAGGGAAGTTTAACCTGAGTCAGCCATTCTGCGGTGTCTCTTGACTCATTATTCAGTCGGCCTTCCCGGTCTTGTCAGTATCATGTTCTATCACATCAGATGTTTTGGTCTTCTGCTCGTGCTGGTTTGAGAAGGTCCCCATTGACTTCTTGCCGGCGGGTTTGTCTCTTATCGACTACGACACATTGCTCTGAGAGCAAGCCTAGAGCCGTACCTTGGGCCTATTTCCATTATTGATAGGTGACCTCGTGCTCAGCATTTGATCATCATCATGGGTCTTTGACTGAGTGGTTTCCCCTGTGTTCGACGTCAGCACACATTATCACACTTGGGATTCGTGCAGTACCTGGATTTCCATTTGACCCTATCGGTGGATTTCTCGCCTCTGTGTCAGCCTTCATTATTGGTTGGTTCAGAGGGTTTCTTCCGTGCGCTAGCTTCATCTTGTGCACGTCGGAAACGTACTTCGGTTTTGGTTCCATCACTCTCCTTCGTCCGATTCCTTCCAAATCTTGGCCTGCGGGTTACACTCGCGCTGGACTGATGTGGGATGCCTTAATGCCTTCCTTCCGGCAGATCTTTTCCCATCGACTCCGACTCATTGCTCTGGGAATAAGGTCTAGAGTCTTTTTGTCAGTACCTTAGGGTTTGCAGTCATCAGTGGCAGACTCTTCGCTATCGACAGTGGGGATTCATCATTGCCTCCCGATTGGTAGATTCTTTCAAGTGTTCGACTTCAACTCATTCATTCGCACTTGTCAGATTGTACTGGGGCACCTTGACACTCATTATCATTATCGGTGGGTTGTCTCGCGTTGGTTAACGGGATACATCATTGCCCGGTAATCGAACGATTTCTCACATGGTCGACTTCAGCTCATTTATTCCCATTGTGTAGAATTGTGCCATAGTGATCGGTGAAGACCTCGGGTTGCATCAGCATGTTTCGGTTCACTTTTGACAGTCCTTTCAGTATCTGCCAGTGATGTCGTCCACCCTTATATGTTGCAGTTCAGTACAATAGCATCCTATATGTTGGCTCCCGAGTTGCGTGATTGTACCGTTTGATCCATCTCTTATGATCCGGTACTTGGAGATTCAGTTACTTGATCAGACATCCAGTTGCACCATCTTTGATCAGTTTTCTATATGTGATACTTGGACATTGATTCAGACTTGTATTTTCGGGCCATGCTCAGATGATTCATTGTGTACTTTCAGTTCAGCTATACTTGTATACATGTTGGATCTATTCATTACTTTCCATATGATGTATTTTTGACTGAGCATGGGTATGCCCGCCTCAGCATGAGTTGACTCTCTGGTTTCTTTCATTGGTTTTTGGCAGGCTGAAATCTGGTGAAGTCCTCTCTTGTCCTTGCGAAGTTCTTTCTATGTGCATAATACATTTCTGCCATCATGTACCCCTTCTGACCTCATATATTAGGGGGCATCTGTTATAGCATCATTTCTCACCTTGACATGATTCATGATTGCTTCATGGCTTTTGGGCACCCATTCCTACAGACTTGGACAAATTCACTTAAAAACAGTGTAAAATCCCCCATACGCGACTATGCCCGTACTTTTCCGCGTGTATACGCGAGTCCAGCTAGAATTTTCCGTGTATGCCATTAAAATGATTAAAAAATATATAAAAAATCCCTAATTTCGCGCTGGGTTGATGGTTACTCAGGTAGTTCAACCACCCCAGCCCGTGGCCAACTGTTGAAACTACTTGGAGGGACTATAAAAAGACCTCATATGTATGGCCTAAGGGAGGGAGAGAATTATTGATATTATACTCTGTTGGTATTCCCTATCCAAGTCTGATTCCCCGTGCCTCCTGCACTTTCCCAGTTCATTGTTGGAAACCCTTGTTTCCTTGAGATGCACATCCCTTTATATGTCATCTCGTATGCACCAGTTTGGAAGGAGTCTTAGCGAGGCAAGGGCTGGACGGATCCGGACGATGGTCTGCGAAGGCCGTGGAAGGATCAGGTGATCTCTCCACTCGTTACTTTTGTACATGCTATTTATAATACAGAAGTATCATGCTGTTCTCGAAATAAACGTGTTAGTGTATGCTTATATGTATGAGAATATTTGTTATACAAGCATTCATTATGATTTATTTAATGTTTTATATGAATCTCACTAACATTTAGAGTAGATATATGCTGTACAACCTGTCCTTTGTGCTGGTTTCTTCTTGTCTTTCAGGTTAAGAAGGAAGGACGGTTGCTGGGGGTTTGGACCCCACGTGGATCTACTTCAACCGTAGAACCTACGGGTAACTTTCTCATTCTACTCTATTTAGTTTTTCTGAACGTGCATGGTTGTGTGAGTCTCTGTTAAGTAGCATGCCCCTGCTCTGTGGAGGTTGTACCCCAACCAACCTCTAGGGTGAGATTTCCCCGAAACAAAGGCATATTTGAAACTCTAACTCTATCTTCCTGTGTCTTATTAGAAATTATTTCAGTTTTCATTTTGTGTTTTCAAGTTAGATATTGTTTTCAAGTTTTTACATTTATAATTTTATTGCAATGTGGCAGACTGATCAGGGTAGTATAGGAAGAACCCCGAGACAGGATGATCCCGGAAAGGGGCTAGCGGAAGAACATGTAAAGTGCCAGCATTGCTCTATATTCAGGTATTTTAATTATATACATAATTGAAATAATATTAATTTTGCTCAAATATGCAGACACTTGGCCATGGTACCCCTGATGATTCCCTATATGAGGAAGAGCTTTCTTCATCCTCATCTCCATTTCTCTTGCTGCGAAAAAAGGTGCGAAAAGCAACGTTGGAATTTGATAGTTTGGTAGACGCACCTCAAACACCTGAAATAGAAGTGAGGATAAAACAAATTATGACCCAGCTAGAAAAATATCAGGTAATAATGAAAAATCAAAAGGATATTTTTTATTCTGCATGAGATGAATTGTGATAGATTTATTTTTAATTTTTACATTAACTAAACTAACAAAAATTTCTTTTGTATGTAGCGTTATCTGACACTTGCTAAACCTGGTGTTGGTGGTAGTGGGACACAAGGGAAAGAGATTTCCAAGCAACCCTCTTGTACACCTTCTAATCCTTTAGGTGCCAGCCAAGAAACACACCCTGCCCAAGCAGACACCCAGCCAACAGCTGAATGTGTTGGCAGTGATGAGGCTGATATGGCGAACTATATTATTGTGTTTCCTGGAGCTACACATGTCAGCTAGATGGGCACCATTCATGGCACGTTTTTGGTGAAAAATTAAGGTGCCCCTATAAAGCACGTACAACTCCCAGGTAAGTTTTAATATTTTAACTATTTCATGTACTCTATGTAAACTATATTTTATCATGATTTTTATTTTTAAATTAATGATAATATCTTTTTTTTGTGTAGGAAACAATGAGTTCTACCATTTTTTGGAGAGCAAGGAGTTGTATATTTTTGTCCCAACCATACGCACAAGGTGGAATTCCCAGAATTCCAACTTGAAAAAAGAACTTCTAGATTATCTAGAAGGCCTTTTTGGGGTGGGTACATTTGACAGAACAGTGGTGGCTCGGGTAGTTGGAAAATATTTGAAATATACCAGGGACACCTATAGGATGCACTTGCAATTTAACCATAGGTACGAGCATCCTCTCACAGTTCCAGAGAGTGAGTGGAGAGCACTCATCCATGACAGAAAAGAGAAAAGCGCAAAGAAAGAAGGAAAAATGCTAACTGGACCCATAAGGTAAATTACAACTTTAATTCAATAGCTTTAATTTTATCTATTTATAAAATAAAAGTGTGCTACGCCATATCTAACTTCAATCTTTTGATGATAGGTTGCCTGACACCATGAAGGCAACCAAAGCCAGGATTGAAAAAAAGGGCCAACACAAGCTAGGTCAGGGCGGATACTTGAAATTAACCGCAAGAATTGTAAGTAGCTAAACATCTTATAATTAATTGTATCACCTTCCAATGTTTTTGTAATCCTATAAAATAACATTAAAAATACAAAATCATATGTAATGTAGGGTGATGACTTCGGAACATAAACTACAGAGGAAGATAAAAATATCACTTTCCATTCCGGCTATCAAGCCGTAGTTGAACATCGCAGAAGCTTGGGGCAGGTCCCAAGATCCAGAATGCCTAATAAGGTAAAATGTTAACCTTTCAATATGTTTGTTTTCGTCCACAAATTTAATGTCTAACAACTTTGTTTAAATCAGGGGAGAAACACTGCCGACGAGGCAAATAACCCAGTTGTAGAGCCAGATGTAGATGTTCCTCACCTGCAACCTAATCATTGTAGTGGGGACCAGGCCAAAAATGCTACTATCAGCGAGGGCCGTGACGGTAATTAATTTCCACTTATAATTTTTTCTAATTATACCTTGATGGTTGTCCTTATAACGATTTTTGTTTAAATGACAAAGAATGTTTCCCTTCAGGATCTTACCACCAGAGAGGAAGATAGGGCAACGGTCCCAACGGCGACAACTGGTGCACTAGATAAATAATCTCATTGCATATTTTTTTTTATTAATATTACCGAACTAGTTCAATGATATTTAAAAAGTGACAATTAAAATTTAATATTATCTTTTTTTGTAGGCGATGCCCCGTCACTGGATGAGACCAGACATCATGACTACGCAACTAGGTCAGTAGTGCGGGAAAGGCACGAAACAGGAGTAGAGCACGATGATATTGATGATGTAATTAGGAGCTTTAGAAATAGCAAGAAGAAAAAGAAAATTTGATAATGTAAAATATTGTATTATTATAAGACAAACGCTACCATACTTAGAACGTTTTTTGCGTTATATAAAAACCTCATTTATCATACTATTTTTATGTGAAGCACTAATTTCAATGTTTCCTAGCGTACTTTTTGTTGCATTGTTTTTTTTATTACTTATTGAATATTTTTTTTTATGCCCATGAAAGTAAAAAATGAAATATAGATTGGGTATTGGGGAATTGAGAGTGATGTGAGGCGGGGGGGGGGGGAGAGGGGCCATAAGAGCTTCCACCTTCACGTGGTTGGCCCTGTTTAGTAGAGAATAATTTATTGGAGCGATTTAATCTTGGAGAAAACCTCCCTCAATCCAACGTAGCAACAAAAAAGTCACTGTTGACTTAGTTGCTACTCTTTCAGATCGTGGGAGGTTTGTTCCAAGTTCATGCGACTCCAATAAATTTTTCTTGAAATGAAGAGGAGCTTATTCAGGTATGTTTTGACATTTTCAACATATGTTCTAACATTATCATAAGAATGCATCTTAGAGTAAAAAATACTTCATCAATTACTTGTATTTATTGTATAGATAATGATGGATTTTGATTGACTTGGGAGTGCAGGTACAAATCCTCTTGCATCATGAGCAATACAACTTTTCAACCAGGGTCATGTCCAGGATATTTTTGATTGTGTGCTTGACCAAGTTCGTAATGTCACGTTTTGTAAGTTCCTTTACAGTTCATAATTCAATATTAAGCTTGTTCATGATTATTATCTAGGTTTTTTGTATGTGTTTTTTCATATATTTGATTGTAAGAAACTCTGCATGTTTCCTGTTGTTCACTATGATTTTTCCATTTACCACTCCCAGGATGAATCTGAATTTATTGTTACATAGGTTACTTTATTATTACTATGATTTCTCCATTTACGATTTGATAGGTTACATCATGTAAAGTTGTCAATCTCAGGTTGGTGATGAGCTTTAGTTCTCCATATTTGGGGCTTTTCTGATATTTTCTCCCTCATGTCATTCCTGCATCACCTTGTTGTTTGAGCATGCCAATTGTCTACCACTTGTACCAATTGGCACATGTAAATCTCTGAGTGGTGCCACATGTCACATATTTTCGGCCCACTTGACCACCTGAAAAACTCAAATCCACACACGATGTGTCTTTATCATGGACTGCCACATGTCCTAGATATTTTAGATGCTAACATCATGCTTCTAATGTGTTATGTCAGCCAATCACATTGGCCCATGTGGCCTTATGCCATGTCACTAGTCTGGAAGAGAGATTTGAGCCTTTTCTTTTCATGATTTTTCTATTATAATTTTTTTCTTCAGGACAGTAAATCCCTTTTGCAATAGATGGGGATTTTCCCATTTCCCTAGATTCATCTCCTAGGACACCCTTCAAGCCATCATCCAAGAGGCAATCTGCAACTCTCTGTTGTTGCCCTCTTGCCCTTGAATTATGCGCTTCTATAAGACCAGTTAGGGCACTCTTCTAGCCCTTATTCCATTGCTTCATCATTGTATCAACTTCTCCCACGGGCTGCTTCTATTTTTTGTCCACTTAAAGGAAGAAAACACTACCCTAGGGTGAGGTTTCTCCTCAACTATCCCTACTGCACTTATGGACCAACCAGCAATATGAACATTTCCCTTACTTATGGAGACACCCCCTATGCTACTGCACATTCAATTCTAGGAGCTACTTGCTAAGGAACACTCATACACTATGCCTAACGACCCTCCAAACAATCCCTCTAAATATTGTTGTATCAACCTCCCTTTTTGGTCTTTTAGACAAAGGTGACCCTCACACCATCAAGCACATAATGCTATCACAAGACTCAAACCCAACCCTACATCTGTTCTCCACAAACTTCTCTTCCAATTCCTTAAAATGTGATTTGTATTTTTTGAAGAACTTGGCCCTAGTTAGGGCACCTATCCCTGCTCAAATCCACCCTTCCTCCCACCTGTAAGCCTTCTTCTTTATGTGTTCTTGTTGGAGACAGTTGTGGCCTTATTGTGGCTTGTAAGTACCTCTAATGGCCTTGCTACAGGATAGTAGCGCATTTATATTTGTAAATGAAAATGAGCAGACATAACATGGACCTACTTTTCCCCAAGGAATAAGGTTTAGACTTGGACTTCTCCTCCTAGCCATGATAGTCCATGGTGAGTAGAATGGAATGGTTAGAGATGCTTTTCTGTTGCGCAACAATTCAGGACCTTGCCTAGTCTTGAAATTTCAATGACTTTGGGGCTATGGCAGCCTCCTACTCTACCTCTTGGGCCTTGGTACTAATGCATACAGTAAAATTGATCATATAAACTAACCAAACCCGCTACAACCATATTTACAATCTCTTTTTTTCTTGGGAAAAATATACCTCTGGCAGAAACTAAATTATTTATAAGGCTAATTTTTGGTCCTGGAAACATTGTATCATTGAATATGAATGTACTGTCTACAACCTTATCCAATGGCTGGAGTTTCAAAACTCAATATATGAATTTTTTTAATTAACAATGGGCTTGGCAAAGTAACCAAGGAAGGAGAGATGATCTCAAGCTAATCAACTGGAATTGTATTCCATAAAGGGCCTACGCAAATTCTTTACCATGCAAAAAGTAAAATTAGAATGGGTTGTGGTTCATAGGCCCTATTGGAGGTCATTCTTGTAGGTTATAAGACTAAAAAGCTGATAAGGAATTCCTTCACAATTCTTCTGTTTACAACTATTTTATACTTATGAATATATACAAGGGCTGATGTTGAACTGGGTTGTAACTTGTGAACCAATGAGAAGAGGCCACCAAATCTAAACTTTCAAGTAAGGAGAGAACTCTGTAATGGGAAAGAAACAAGTTTGTAGAATTTCCTCTAAGATAGTGTGTGGGGGAAACTGAGGGTGATACAAAACAAATGATGGAGGAGGTTTACAGGAATCCTTTAAAATTGTTGACCGAACCTTGGATTGCAATCGTAGAACATAATGATGTTGTTGGATAAAAGTGAAATAATGATTTTAAGCTTTAGGATCAACATGTACTTGATGTTATCTTTATGAAATAGGTAAGTGTTTTTTAATGCATCATATTAGGCCTTTCAATCATATTGGTAAGGTTGGCCAAGCATCATACCACAACAATTCATATTCGTGACATCACGAGTGGCGGCTTTTTCCACAAATTTATGACTAAAAGTAATTGAGACAATGCATGTGTGAGTGATTTGAGAAGAGGAACTGTACATCCAAGTGCATGAGGATGAGGATGAAGATCCACTAGAATTTCAGTGTATTGATGATATATTTGACAATCAAATTCTCTTGTGAGCCATTGTTGAAGATGCAAATAGTGGAGAAATCATGGCAAAGATGTGCACATATGATAGACACAATATCTTGGGCCTTCTAGGTAGTTGTTAAATTTAGACATACATGGTATGTTCTTATGCCTAATGCAGTTTTGCTTAAACCTTTCTTATAGGCCCGTTGGATGAGAGTAGGAGAGAAAAATAAGGGGCTTCAAGAGATACAATAAAAAAATAGGAAACCTAAAAGAACAAAATGGCAGAGGAACCAAATGGCAGTGATTTAGCAGCTATAAACCAAAAATGCTATAGAACATTGACTCTTATAACATAGGCCAAGAATAATTTGGTGATCATATTCCTGCCTCCCACTGGTAGGGTAATATTGAGACTGTGTTGCTTAACTGAACTAGTTTTCTGTTTTATGGCTACTGATATCTTGAATGCTATCTTGTAAATCTGGTATAGAACATGTCGATTGGTGACACAACATTTGTATAACTATTTTGTATTATTCTCTGGATAATTAGGTTTTGGTATGGAACCTTATTCCCAGTGGGATACACATGCAAATGAATCTCAACCCTTTCCTTGAGTATTTGTTAATTGATTAAGCATATCTTATTGTTTCAGAGGCAAGAATAGAAGATTCATTTTTAGTTTTTGGGACAGATGTAATGGTTGGGTGCTAGAAACTCTACTCTGCTTGATAGTCCTAGTATTCTGTTGGAGTTTCTGATTTTTTGAATGCTATGTGGTAAATCTCGTGCAAACGTTTAAACATGTTGATGAGTTACATTCCATTTGTGTAACTATTTCCTAGCAGTTTCAACATTCTGCATAGTTTGGCTTTGATGTGGAATCTTCTTCGTAGTGGAACAAGAATTTAATTTAATCTCATATCTTTCCTTAAATATTTTCCATCACTTGATTGTTTGATATCATTTCAGGGGCTGGAATATGAGATGCACTTTTAGCTTCTGGGCATAGGTATAATTTGTTGGGGGATTTCTTCTCAAATTGTGAGGGAGTGAGACATAGTAAATCCTGATGGATATGTCAAGTAACCAATTGGTGGTGGTGCAAAGGCTAGTACCTATGACCCTGGCATATGATATGAGTTCAGGCTTGGATAGTCTTTTCCATAAGCTGTCTGCATCTGTGGGATTAACTGCATTTGTGGAGATACTGTGGGTTGTGATGATAGCTTCTCCTTTTGGCCATCAGCTGCAAGTTTCACAGTAGCAGTCCTTCCATCCTTCTTCTTTCCTTCCAGTGCTTATTAGGCATCCTTGTTATTTCCATATCTTTGAAGATCTAGAATGACCAATTCAAATCTTCAATCCATTTTGTTTAAAGCCATGCTTTCACTTGCTATAAATACACTTCCATAATGGGATCCAAGTGGGTAGAAAGATCAAGGACTAAAAGTGGAGGGTAGAAGCTCATTAGTCCAAGCTTAGATCCTTATATATAGGATAGTGGAGTGGTGGATGTTCTTTTTGTTTAACTCTATATTGGTTATGTAGTTTTCCCGATTATTGTTCCATTGAGGTTTGGATGTGACTAGTCAGCTCAAGCTAGGACCATTCTGTTTCAATCCACTACTAATTCCAGAGCAATAGGAATTTGCACTGTAAATTCACTGCTTTCCATGGGGATTAGAGTTTGTCATTGAGGTTATTTGAGCTGTGATATTGATGCTATTCCTTTTTAAACATACAACTTTGGTTGAGTTTGGTTCTTGCTGAACATGCCTTTTTTAGGTTACACTACCTATAAAGGCTAATCTGTTAAATTTTGCGTTTTGCCAGTGTAAGATGGGCATTACATAAATGTGTGTGAGTTTTCTATACGTCTCAAAATGAATTCTTTAATTTCCCAAATCTGAAAATGAATTCCCTTCCATGTCTTAGGACTAATACTTGGATATGTCTTTTTGCTTGATATGGCAACTTTCAATCTCAAAATGAATCATCTCATTTTTATTTGTGGGTATGGACTGTCATATGGACAGGGGTTTTCTTCTGTCATATTTTTATAATGTTCTTTCATATATATGCCCATGTCATGTTCCTGCAATGTGAAATGTTTTTTTTTCATTCCTATTTTCTTTTAGTTATTATAAATTGTATTTGCTCTGGTCTAATACACGTTTCCAATTCTTGCAGAAAAGGAATTGTTTGGAGAAAAGGAGTGGTATTTCTTCACTCCCAGGGACAGGAAGTATCCAAATGGTTCTCGCCCCAACAGGGCTGCTGGCTCAGGATACTGGAAAGCCACAGGTGCAAATAAACCCATCACTGCTAAGGGCAGCAACAGGCGTGTTGAAATCAAGAAGGCTCTATTTTTATATGTCGGAAAAGCACCTAAAGGAAACAAGACTAATTGGATTATCCATGAATACTGCCTTGCTGATGTCAATAGATCTGCAAATAAGAAGGGCAGATTAAGGGTAAGAAATTGTTCTGTGTATTTTCTTCTGTGCATATTCCTGTGTGTCAATAGATAGTGTAGGTGTTGTTTGGTTTAAAACACCGGTTAGGTTGGATGCCATTGTGGCCTAGTCGTGACAGGGCCCAAGTAAGCTAGACTCGTCACTCTAGGGAATAAATCTATTTGGGAAACAGGGGTTTATCATTTAAGTTATAAAATCAAGGGTTTTCTCACGATTATATCATGAAGAATTGATGCTACACTGATATCATAATGAGACTGTGGATATTCGTTTGATCAACATATTATTTATAAATATGATTATGTCCAACCATATTATTGAAGAGCTTCAAGGGCTTTCCTCATTTGATGACAAATACACTTCAAATATTTATACATTCATCATTTGTATACATGAGTTTAGATCATAAATATAGCATCATATAGCATTCAATTCTTTGTAATCATAATAACAGAGCTTAAGGATTAGAGGAATCCTAGTGATGCATTGAAATTCTTTGAATATATATGAAATAAAATTCTTACTCCTTTTTTCCGATACATATTTCTTGTATAGGTTTTGATTTCAATGCAACAACATAGTTAGATCAATTGCTTGCTTTTTGAAAATAGAACCAATTTGATGGTTTTCTTCATATAAGTTGACTCAACATTTTCTTTGGATTTATCTATAACTTCGATTGATTTCTCTATGATATTTTAGATGTTGGAAAGAGGCTACATGTCTTCCTAATACCCAAATCAAGTGCATTAGTTTCTCATATGGATGTCTGGTCCTAAATGTCATCAGACTGTCCCCCGCTGGCAGCTCCATTTGTCACTTTCTTGTCATGTAAATTTGAAAACCTAAAAGTAGATGCTTCTTGTCCACTGTTATTATTCAGTTGGAAACATGGCACTACATCCTTTGTAAACCATCGTTCATCATAGTTAATACTTTGTCAACGCGAGTGTTATGATCTGAATATATTAATAGTTTGTTTCCCAAAGTCATCCCTTCATAAAATTTGATGTCCATTACACTAAGCTCATCATCGTTTGGAAACTTCATAGTGGATCCTATAATATTCTTAATAGTGGATCGTTTGCTCTTTTTGCTTGCGATTGAGGTTGAGATGTGCAGTAAGGAATCACTTGAAGAGGTGTATGGAGAGTCCTTTCTAACGCAATTATCTTTACCTCCCTGCATATTTGAAATTGGAAGGATTTTACTATCAGAAAGAGTATTCCCTTCCTTGGGAAGTCCATCCTGTTCTCTGAGATTTACCTGACTTCTTACACCTTCAAAACTGCTACCTCTAGCCATGGTGTCTTCTTTAGGATTTTCCTCCCGTTTAGGGGGATACAGTCATTTCCATACTTTCATCTTTGCTTCAACCTTTCTTATACCTTGTTTTTAAAGCTTGAGCTTATGATCAATGTCACTTGACTTGTTTTTCTTGCCACTATTTCAGAAGTCATCCCATTTTGTTCTTCTTAGACGTTACGACATTTAAATTCTTCTAATTTTTTTATTTTTTCTGCGTGTTGCTTTTCTAGCGTCCTCCAAGAATTTTCTTACTGCTCCCAAAACTCTACATATTTTTCCCAAAATTTTGCTTACGTTGGTTCCATTTTTCAAATTTTCAAATACCATCTCTACTGGCAGGACTTTTTCTCTAATACCATTGTAGAGTGCTAGGGTAATTTTTCCCGAGGGTTTCTCACACAATTAGGTATTTTTCAACATTTTCCTCTTAACAATTTATAAGGTAACAACTTTATTAGAGCCATAGTCAGTAATTCATAAGATAACACTTCAATACAGAATATGTTTCCCAGTCAACAATGTCACGAACAATTCATTTTAGTCCCAAAGTTTCAATCTTAACTGAGTTTGAGCAACCAGATAATATAATTAATCATGCAGTTCATAATCACACAGAAATTTGATACTTTTAATGTCTTAGCTACACTATATAATACAACTATCTAAAATGTTAAAAATCAGATCGTGTTCTAAAATGATAAAAATAAGATCCTCTAGATCTTGCTAGCATCTTGTGCAGGATCACCATTCAGTTCTGCTTTAGGGACAACTCCATTGGCATGTTGCACTTCTTGGTGACTCATGTCTTTGAGTTTAGCACAGGTATGATTACTTCACTCTGGCCTCTACAACGTAGATTTTCCCATAGTGTACCCTTCAAGACTCTACATTCTGCTTCAGGACCCCCCTCTTACAGCGAGAATGCTAGGGCTTCGTCCCGAGGTGTGCTATATTTATGCGAGGGTCATCCATTTGAATCTTCCAAACTCTCTGATTTCACTCATGCAATCTGACACAACTTCATATTTTCTTTCATGCATATGTGTTCGAGTTTAGAATTATAGATTAGCACATGGTTAATTGTTGCAAAGTGTTGATTGTGGTACTGTACAGTTACAGTAGCAATGGCTTTTTGTTTTGAAAGTAAATCCTTGTGTAATCCCCTCTCCTTCCTCGACACATCTGGATAGAGGGCAGATATTTTGAGTCAGTTAATTTTATTTGAACCCATGATTAATGCCTTCCCCATCAGAACCATGACTTGGGTGGATTTTCAGCCAATTTTGCTAACTGTTGGATCTTATAGTGTTTGTTGATAGATACATATCCATAAGGTTTTTTACTCCATATGACCACGGCCTTGATTTTTAGAAGAAATGGACTTCCTCCATTTTGTGTTACCACCAATGATATATGGCAGGTGCCTTTGAGCATTGGTCACTCCCTGTAGGATATCATCCACCAATGGATCAGTCCATTCACAGTGGTTGATGAAGCTGAGGGCAAGCCCATATCTGAGCCTCCTTTTTTGTCCCTATAGCAGGCCTTGACATCCTCTCTGTCCTATCTATTTTACTGAACACTTATATTTCCAGTCTCAATCATCTTTATTGTCCGTGCACATTCTCTTCTCTTACACTCTCTCATAACTAGACATTTAGAAATTAGTTTCTTGTTTTCTTTTAGACCTTAAAATTTTTATGCTTTCAACATTGTTCGAGGAGATGCTTTTACACTTCTCCTTTGTACCTAAACTAGATGTGCTATCTTAGTCCCTTTTACCTACTTTTGTGGTAATTTTTTGGACATTAATACAATTATCTTGTATTATTTTACAAGGCAGCATTTTTTAAGTGTTGTTCTTATGCAACAGCTGGTGGAGATGTAGGAAACTTTTATTATTTAACTACAGGTGGTGGAACTGAAACAATTGATCTTTTTTTCTTGTTTTTTTTCATATAACTGGCATCCTTTAACTACACAACAGTTATGGCATAAACACTTATTTTCTGTATGGATAAACACTTATTTTGGTGTGCTTGTACATTCCTACATATTTCTAACTATAGCACATGCAAATATGTTTTCAAATGAATTATTTTCCCCAATGGAAGTCATGGGATTTTTATATACACATCTAGATAGATACCCAACTTGGAGATTATATAGGTATAAACTGCATACATTAAACTTGGAAATGTGCTAAAGTACATAAGAAAGTTGTAAATCATTGAATTTTGAATTTTTTTCCTTCTTTTTATAGCCATTGTTGTTCTGATATGGTTGAGATTTGATTTCAGATGGTTATCATATGTACCAGGTGCTAGCTGCACTAGGTAGGGAACACTTCGAGCTAGTTCTTCCATATATCCTTCGAAATTGTTCTCATCAGAAGGCATTTGTTCGAGATGGTCACCTCACTCTTTTTAAGGTAATTTATTGTCTTTATCAGACAGTGAGGATTGTGCTAAAATATAACATGTAATGAAGATGTTCATCAATATTTTGTGTTCTGATAACTCTCATGTGTTCCGTATTTTTTGAGGTCTTTGGGGCCCACCTTTCAAAATTATTTGCCCAGTGTATTGCCAGCGATACTGGATGGTATGTAACTTTTTCTGTGAGGCACTTATATTTTAGTCTTCCTTTTAAAAATGTGATACTAAATTCACTTTTTGAATTACAGGCCTTGCAGATGAGAATGAATCTGTACGTGATGCTGCCTGAAAAGAATCTCTGGAACCCGTGCCCAATCTCCCGCTGGAATCTCTGTACGTGATGACAAAGCAGTGGGAGATAAGCCTATTATAACCTGTGATTTTTTTTTAAATATTTTTAAAAAAGTTTCAAAACTTTTAAGGAGTTTCAAAATTTTATGGATTTTGGTGGCTCTAATTTAAAATTTTGATTGGATTACTTGTTGGGGATTTGATTAATTCTTAGTATCCTAGAACTGACCTCCTCATGAACAAAAAATTTACTATTTAACCCCCCTCGAAGAAACCTAATTGAAGAATATAATGCTTTCCTAATTTTTCTTGGAACTAGGAATACTAAAATTGTGTGCTAATTGGATTTGTATTCATTACATGCATATAATAGGAGTATTTATAAAAGGTTGAATGGAAGCAATGGAGATAAATATAATGAAATCTAATTGATAATGATAATACTGAGAAATTTTTTTGAATATATGATGATTTTTGTGAATTGATTTCTTGTTGACTCTTTCTTGGCTGCATTTTCATCTAAAGAATGTAAAGAATGCAATGCAGACATTTCAAAAAATAATTCATGAGAGAATATTCCCACTAGATATGTTTCAGGATGTTTTACTTTAGGGTTTAACCATATCAATTCATGGTCCCCACATAAATTACTTCAACATTTATTAATAGGGTAATTAGCAAAAATCTGAAATGAAGTAGAAACAAAACCAAAAACGGACTCTCCCCAATGTCACAATGTGGACCTGTGGTGGGATTTAGACCTAAAGGGATGGGCTAAAGACCCAAAAAAAGTAATTGTTTATTTCATTTGTTGTGTGAGGGCATCTTTGAAGGAGTAAAGGAGGCTTTATGTTAATGATGGAGAGGATATAAGTAAGAGAGGCCTAAGTAAAGGTCTGAAATAGAATTGCAACTCATATAATGTGAAGACAAGAGCCTAAGAAGATTGTAGATCCTTAAGGAGTTGAGCTGGAGTGAAAGAAGAAGGATGAGTATACTTTTTCTTGTGTTCTAGTACAGGTCGAGCTAAGGGGGATTGATCGAGCTTTGTTTGTGTATGGTTCTAGGCATAAGGCTATGGTATATCTTTTTGAAGAGGATGAGCTTAACCTCTACTGCATTAAGGAAGGTCAAGACCCTTAATTCCGTTGCACAATGAGGGTGTGAGGTTAGTGGAGATGCTAGTGTGAGGGTAAAGTTCCCTTAAGGGAAAGGCACATGAGTTAAGGGAAAATACGCCTAAAACACAATTTAAACTCATTTAATGTGAAAAGAAGAGCCTAATAATACCAAAAATACTCAAGGAGATGAACTGGAGTGAAAGAGGAAGGACGCATATACTTTTTCTTGTGTTCTAGTGGAGGTCGAGCAAAGGAGGGTTGGTCGAGCTTTGTTTGTGTATTATAAGGTTGTGGTGTATCTCTGTGAACAAACCAAGTTTGATCTCTATTTCATTCCAGAAGGAAAAGACCCTTAATTATGTTACACATTGAGGCCATGAGGCTAGTGGAGGTGCTGGAGTGGGGGTTGAGTTCCCTCAAGGGGATGCATATGAGTTAAGGGCCAATACATGAGGTATAATAATAGTTTTAGCGACTGAGTGGCTGTATGTTTGGGAAAATTCTGAGGTAGTTGCAAGAGCCTTAAAAAGGGCCAAGAAGCCTCTTAAATTTGTATGCATGGGGCCTAGAATATTCATGACTGATCAAATGCATTAAATATGCAAGACGCATTATTTTCTATGCTGATGGTTATAAATTTTATATCATGAAGGTTTGTTCTTTAATGAGGGATAGAACAACATGTTTCATGGCTTATGTACAATGAATTTGATGAGGACAAATCACTGTGATATTTTTGGTGTATGTGAGCCCTGCGTATAGTGACTGTGGAGCAGCAAGATCACTGTGTGAAGGAAAATAATTAGAGGTTGAGTGTACAATGATTTGGTGTGCATATTCACTGTGAGAAGCCAAAATTTTGGAGTCTATGAACAATGGCCTTAGAGGAGCATTGTCAGTGTAAGAAGGTTGAGTTTGTTGGAGTTGAAGTGTGCAAGGGTTTTGGAGGAGTAGAACTCTTGTGAGCAACATAAGGCAAATGTATTGGAGTGACAATATTCTCTGTGAGTAGAGGTGTCAAAGGACATACCAGGTGTTCAAGGCAAGTGGATTGCAAGGGTTGGCGTCAAGCGCTTCTTCAGCAAGGATGATTATATGGGCCATGATCCGTGGTACATGAGCCTTATGTTTGTTGTATTAAAATTGTAAAATAAACAAGTTTTCAGCCTACAAATATTTGTGTACTTTATTGGTTTGTTGCTGTTACATTTCCTTTATGCATAAGTGCTTGGAGTTGTGGTATTTCATTGTGTTTGTGGATCTCAAGCCCTATTTTTCCCTTGAGTATACTTTTTCTTGTGTTCTAGTGCAGGTCCAGCTAAGGAGGATTGATTGAGCTTTGTTTGTGTATGGTTCTGGGCATAAGGCTATGGTATATCTTTGTGAACAGGCTGAGCTTAACCTCTACCGCATTAAGGAAGGCCAATACCCTTAATTCTATTGCACAATGAGGGTGTGAAGTTAGTGGAGATGCTATTGTCAAGGTCAAGTTCCCTCAAGGGAAGGCATGTGAGTTAAGGGAAAATACGTGAGGTATAAGCATAGTTTTAGTGGACTAAAATGGCCATACGTTAGGGCACATCCTCAGATATCCGCAAGAGGTTTAAACAGAATCGAGAAGCCTTTGAAATTTGTATGTGCAAGGCCAAAAATATTCATGACTGAGAAAAGGCATCGAAGAAGTAAGATACATTGCTTTCTATGCTTATAGTTGTAGAGTTTAAATTGTGAAGGCTTGTCCTTGAATAAGGGATGTTATTAACAATGAACTATAATACTATGATCTGGAACTTGTGCCTAATCTCTCGCTGGAATCTTTGTACGTGATGACATAGCAGCGGGAGGCCTATTATAACTTGTGAATTTTTTTTAAATATTTGTAAGGTGTCGTCGGGAGACCGACGCCTTGAAGTGTCGGAAGACCAACGTCTTGAAGTTGGAACACTTTGGCAACGGTATTGCGACGGCTCTTTTCTTTTTAATTTAACCTTTTGTCAATCTTTCGACACTTTCTGACACAAATTCGGTATTGCGACACCTCCACAAAATGTCGGTATTGCGACACATTTGGAAATTTTGTGTCAGTATTGCGACGGCTCTTTAAAAAAAAAAAAAAATAAATAAACTTTCGTCGATCTTTTGACGCTTTTCGACACCAAGTCAGTATTGCGACACTTCCACAAAGCGTCGGTCTTGTGACACTTCTGAAAATTTGGCATCGGATTGAGACACTTATGCAAAGCGTCGGTATTGCGACACCTTGGTAAAGACTCAGTATTGCAACACTTCTGCAAGGCATCACTATTGCGACACTTCAGTGAAATGTCGGTATTGCGACACTTCGGTAAGAAGTCAGTATTGCAACACTTCACAAGCGCCGCTATTGCGACACTTTGTAAGCGTCGCTATTGTGACACTTATGCAAAATGTCAGAAATAGTGTCGCTCTTCCGACGCTTTATTGGAGTGTCAGAATTGCGACGTAATGGCTAACCACGTTTTTTCCGGCCTCAAACTGTCACTCTTGCAACGACTATGTGTCGGAATAGAGACGAAGTGGCCGTCGGAAATTGGGCCAAATTTACTAGTGACAGGTAACACTGTGACAGTCATTCATAACTTTCTCAGCGTCTTCTAAGGTCAAACACCAGCGGAGTACAGAATCAACTCCAACACAATATAGGGTATCTCCGACAATGCGATAAGGTTGTGACTGATGTCGAACGCGGTGTCCAGCATCCTTCGTTAACTCAGACCGGAAGGTAGATGTCTGGAGGTACATGATGATATAATTGTACCATGGATCGAGAGTGCTAATTAAGAAGAGAGTTTCATCCGAGATATGATCCTTGGATTGAGACGGAATAGAGTCGGTAGGGAGAGAACAAATGAGATCAGAAAAAACCAGTGATTTCATTGATTTGGCGGTAGTGAACTCCAAATCAAACTCTTGGAGGATCACAATCCACTTGGAGTACTTTCCCCCCAGCAATTGTCGAGACAAAATGTAAGTCATGGGGTTGCAGTCGGAAATCACGGTTATTGTGCATAACAGGATTTAATGGCGAAATCGTTGAACGGCCTGGACCGCGGCCAGCACCAACTTCTCGAGATGTGCATAACGTGTTTCAGTGTCAAGGAGGTTCCGAGACAGGTAATAAATCACGTGTTCGTTACTGTCATCGTCATCCTGCACCAGAACCATGGCAATTGTACTGAATGTGGCAGCCAAATAAAGGGTAAAGTCGCGATGATAATTCGGAGGATGTATTAATGGATAGTTAATAAACAATGTCTTAAGGTTATCGAAATATTGTTGAGAAATCTCGTCCAACCAGAAAGGGACATCCCGTTTTAGAAGTCGCATGAACCCTTTGGCTACCTCCGCATAGTTCGAGATAAAACGACATAAGAAATTTTCTTTCCCTTGAAGACTCTGAAGCTGATGTAATGAGGATGGGGAGGAGAGATTAACAATAGCCTCAACCTTAAGAGGTTCAAGGTGAATTCCGTCCTTAGAGACAATGAACCCTAAAATTCGACCAAAGTCGACGCAGAAGACACACTTGTGAGGATTAATCCTGATTTTGTAATGTCTACAGCGGAGAAAAATCTGGAGAAGATGTTCTGGATGGTCTTTGCGCAAAGCTGAATGAGCCGGAAGGTCATCCAGGTACGGCTGAACAACATTACTTATGTCATGAAAGGCGTAAGACATGGCACGCTGGAAGGTATCCCCAGCATTTTTCAAGCCAAAAGGGAGTTTCTTATAGGCGAATGTTCCCCACGAACAGATAAAAGCGGTCTTATGTTGATCAGATGGGAGGATATTGATTTGATTACAACCTAAAAAGCCATCCATAAGGGAAAATATCTCACTCCCTACACAATCGTCAATGATCTGATCGATAAAATGGTTGAGATAGTTTTCCTTAGGGAATGCCCGATTGATATCTCGATAGTCAACATAGACTCGAATTGTGCCCTGCTTCTTATCCACAGGGACAATGTTGAAAACCCACTTTGTCAGAGGGATCGAATATATGAAACCCGCTTTAGGAAGTTTCTCAACTTCAACTTTTATAGTAGCAGCTTTCTGAGGATGCACTTGACGCAGATGTTGGCGGACAGGCTTCACACCGGGATAGGTAGGAATTTCGTGCACGACGATACTGGGATCAATTCCAGGCATCTCTTCGTAAGACCAAGAAAAAACATCACGGAATTCACGGAAGAGACTAGTGTACACTTGAATCTCATCAGGAGCACAAGTGACTCCCACATGGATGTTCTCGACAACCCCCGGTTTAACGGAGATGTCGATAGGCATCGTTTTGGTAATGTTACTCAAATTTCCTTCCGAGAAAACTTTGTGAGTCAATATTGGCGTTTGGAGCAGCGAAGAGGGAACCTAAGATTAAAAACGCTCAAGAAAATTAGACATTGGCCCCAGGATAGGCATAAATGAGGAACGATGATGCCCATCACTCCACGACAGATCTTCGAGAGACACAGTCTCCACGATAGCTTCGTCAGACGGAAAAAAATTCTCTCAAAGGATCGGGTGAATCTGCATCGTCGAGAAAAGGGGTTTGAGAATAAATATCAAGAGCCATGCTCAAAGAAGCATTATCATCAGGAGGAGGATCCGATGCGGAAATTATCTCACAATAATTGATTTCAACCGGGGTCAAAGGCATCGATTCTCCAAAAGAGGCAACCTGTTCAGGAGAAGGGATGATCCATGGGTCATCTGACCTAGAGATCATATTGACTTAAATGGTATTCGGTGGTGGAATGGGGAAAATACCCATGAGAATGGAGTCCTTGAAAATACTTGGTCCTATACTGTCAGGGGGATTAGGAATTCTATCCACGTATGGCACGATGTTCTCCAAAGACGAGGTAAATAAAGACAACTGATCGACAGTAATAATCTTGCCCTCATGTGGAAACTTCAAAAGTCGAATGAGGGTGGACGGAACGCACAACATGTCGTGGGTCCAATTGTGACCGAGTAGAAGATTGTAGTTGAGTTTGGCATCAACAACTTCCACTTTGACGTTGACTGTCTTTCCTTGCAATGTAATCAGTAGACTCGTGAGAACACCCATGGGTTTCGATTCCCTTCCATCGAATGCCTCAAGGGCATTGGGAGATGAAGTGAGGGTTGGAGAGCCAATGGTCTTCCAGCAAGAAGATGACATAACGCAGGTAGATGCACCTTCGTCCACAATGACTCTGTGAATATTGAGGTCGTTAATGCCGACTTGTATAACAAGCGCAATCTAGAACGGAAGTTGGGGGACGAAATCCTCTAGATCGAAGGTGAGAAGGCTAGAATCGGCATGATCAATCCCGTCGATTGAAGATAACAAATATTTCCATTGAGATAGACAACTCTCAAGTACTTCCATCACAGACATCACGGAAGGCGCCTGTGCCAGATCCTCAACAATGTTGTAATGCTGAGCAGCACGGGTGTTCGGATTATAGGAAGACTTTCAGAGAACACCTTTGGAAGGTGGTCATACAACGGGTTCAGCACTGGGCCTTTCAATCTCAAGAGGACCAGAGGCAAGCGGGGGAGGAGGGCCATCAATGACTTCCTTCCCAGCTACCTGGCATGATCCGACATAATCCTTTGACCGAGTGGCAATGGCAACAGTGCAGCACCATTCATAATGAATACTTGTGAACCAAATGGCACAGATGGTGAAGGATGCTCGACCATCTGGGTCTGCTGAGATGGAAAAGGTTCTTTAAGAACTGTCGGAGTTCCCTTAGAGCCCTTAAGAAGTTGACTAACCTCGGATCGTCTAGGACAATCTTTAGTGTAGTGGTATTCATCACAAATCAGGAAAGGGTACTTCTATTTTCGCTACAAACCATCATCAGCACGCGGTTTGGACGATTCTGGTTTTGGGGCATCGGATTTGGCTTTGCCTTTGCCCTTCTTTTTCCCTTTGGAAGTCTTGTCCGCAAGATTGGCCTTAACGGTGTTGACCTCCGTGGTCTTACCAAAATCTGGAGTAGCCAAATTGTTGTCGAGGTAAATCCCCTCTGCGGACAGAGGCAATCCCACTAGCCCTAGAGTGGGTCTAGCAACAATCGAAACACGCAAAGATATTGATTCCTAGTTACAAAAGATAGAATCGTGATAGATCGCTTACCGTGATTCCTTCGTTGCTGTTATCGAAGAAGAAGTGGTGCTTCTGTTCCTAGCTGGACAAGTCATGATCCGTGAGCTCGCTGCATCCAGATACCTGTGCACATGTAAAGAAGAGAGACAACATGCAACGTAATATTTCACACTTTATAACTATCGATTAGTCAGAGAGGAACAAATGAAATTGCATTATATAATGGACAAACACAATCATGGAACCAATAGCAAAGTCATGTATATTAAGATACGAGAGGATGATTACCACCGATGCTCTGACATCGTGATCTTCCCTTGATAGGATTGCAGCGGGACATGTCTCAAAAATCTCGTCAGGGGTTTGACAAAACTCTCTCTCACAGGGTTCTCCTTAGCTCTGCTCTTGATTGTCAATCAACTATAATTTCCTTCCCAAAAGTTCAGCTAGTTAGTAAATAGAGAGGGCAGGCTTTTATAGAGGGAGAAGGAGAGGTTAGGCTCCCTATAATCATGGGGGAGAGTCCTATCTCTTAGGAAGGTTCCATGAGAGGTGGAAAACCACTTCCTAATCAGGGAGATCCAGAGCCAAACAACCCAATCTCTTTTTGATGATCCATTCTGAATTTGTTATAATCAAACTTCCACTTTCTATTTGTTAAAAAACATTCCAAAACAGGTTAGCGTGGGCACAACATAGGGACAAAGCGCCAGCTGGCGCGCCCACTAGTGTATATTTTCCCCATTGGCGCGAGGGATGAACTGGCTACTCGTGCCAATGCCAAAACATGGGTTTTTGGGGCTTTTCTGAGGAAATTTTCTTCAGGAGAATTCTTGCCCTTATGCAGAAGGATGCCATTAAGGTGTTTTCAGGACATTTCATTGTTCACAGGTCACGGGAATAGTCCTCCAATGTACGGGATGAGGGATTGCAGGGACAGTGATAGAATGCTATGTAACACCCTCTGATCGTCTATCGTCACTATCCTCAAGTGTCCGCGTGGTACACGCCACTGTGTGCCACCTCATGCCTCCCATCTCCCACGTGGCACCCCGATCGAGGATCCGTAGAAATATCAATGTCTCTATCGATGATTATCTGAAGAGGCTGTAGTTCTCCTTCACGAGCCATATCTATCTGGTTAATATCCAAATGTGGTCCCGCATGAGTGCATCCCCAATTTTGTAGGTATTCGACCGCTTCATTCCCTACTCTACAAACATGCGATGGAATGAGGTAACCTATGTCAAAGATTATCATGTTCATTTCATGGATTAGGCGTGTCATTCTCCATATTTGGCTAATTTTCTTCCATCGTATCCCCTGTTGCATCTTCTGTAGAACCCCTGTCACCATAGTAGAATCCCCTTCTACTATGATTATATTGTATCTTTCTCTTATTGTTATTAGAAACCCTTGTTTGACTGCCATTAGTTCTACTTTGTTGTTCGTTGCAAACCCTAGTTCCATCACATATATTCTATAAACAGAGCCCTGTGAGTTCCGGAATATACCTCCTGCTCCTACCTGACCCGAGTTGCCTTTAGAGGCCCCATCATAGTTAAGTTTCAGAAACCCTTGTTGTGGAACATGAAACTTGTCTTGTGGGTTTCGCCCTCATTTTTTTTGTTTCCAAAATGACTAGGTCAGCATTTGAGGTTTTAGGTTAAGCATAGCTAGGATACGAGCCTCATTTTCATTTTTTTCCAGTCTTCTTCATCCCATTTCTCAGTTAGGATGACCTCTCTAATATTAATTAAAAATATTAATAATTAACCTAATTCTTTTTAATTTAATAGAATATAATAATTATATAAAAATATTTTAAACATTTTAAACTTTATCTCTCTTAAATTGACGTGTTTTTTAGTTCTATTTATATTGAGGTGTGTTTTAGTTATATTTACACTTTTGAGGTGTGATGTGTTTAAATCAGAGTTATGTAAGCCATAAAGCTTTAAAGTTCCGAGGATCCACATAGTGGAAATGTCCAAAAAAGCAAAGCTCTTATGGTTATATATAATAGGTGTAATCCATCTCTTTCACACAATACTATAAAATTATTTCTTTCAATGTAATGTTAAGTAATTTAATGCCACTATATTGCAATATCATATTTTTACTGATAAATTTAAAATATTGATTGACATTGGAAAATTATGAATGTATGTTATCTTATCTTTATGCTCAACTAACATTAGGTGGCTCTCATATATCAAGTTGGACCAGAATTCTTCAATTGATTTTTCTTAGTATTGGATTTAGTGATATTACATTATATTATTATCATAAATTTAGATATTAAAAATACTATAATCAAGTAACAATAATGGTAATGGAATATTTTCCAAAATCATAACCATTTATTTCTTAAGAGAAAATTGAGTTCACATAACTAATCAAATTTGAGAAATGAGTTACCTAAATTGAACAATCCCTCATCAATGTATATGGAAAAAATAACTAAATAGGCATTAAAAATACATTTTTTTAGTAATAGCATGTTTTAATCAAGTGAAAGGCGGATGAATAAAAAGTCTCTTCCAAGGGCTAACCTCCTATTACAAGATATCAAGTGCATAAATAAGGTGATCATTTAAATGCGTCTTCTTGATGTATATATAGGAGAGAAAGAGATCAATAAACAAAAAATAATCTAACATCACTATAATTGATGTAATTAGGGCAATGGCTCACAATATAACTCACCCCTCCACTTCAAATAAGAATTTCCCTCAACTTTGATAAGTTGTGGGTGCTTTTATATGAAGAACTCATCTTTCGAAGTTATATCTTTTGTTGACATGTTCCTCAATTTAATGAGGTGCTTAGTAATCATTTGGTTCCTCAGTTGCTTAATTCGTGTTTTGAATGACTTACAAGTTTTAATATGATTCTTCCTTTTCATAAAGATTTGGAAAAATAGTCTACACCTAATTTTGTCACTAATTACCTTCTTTAAACAAGGAATGTGGAAGACCAAATGTTCATGTCAAAAAGGAGGAAACTCTAATATGGAATCTATGTTGCCAGTCCTTTACAACACCTTATAAGGATCATTGTACGTGCATACTAATTTATTGTCCTTTTCTGTTGCTTGACTAACCTTTGTTTTTATGGTTATTCCCTAAGAAAAACCCAATCCCCATTTCATAGTGTCTTTCACTATGATATTGATCTACTTATTGTTTTATCTTGTTTATGTTTGTAGCCAACTTGTATGTCAATAATTGGAGAACCTAATCTTGTTGGTGTGTGATGTTATCATCCACTACTTGTGCGTTAGGTTTTCCTCTCAAAGGTAATGTCATAGATGGAGGATGGTACCCACAAACTGCCATAAATAGGGACACGCTAGATTAAATATGGAATGAAATTTCATACCACCATTTGTAAAAGGTAACTACTTAACCCAATGTGACCTTTTATCAATGAAAAAAAAACCAAGACAACCTCATAGAAATTTATTCACAATATCAATTTTACACATTATTTTGTTGATGGTAAGAGGTGTTATGAGCTAGTCGAGTGCCCAAACAAGAAAAAAAATTCAATCTAAAAATTACTAATGAAAATGTGATCTCTATTGCTTATAATAATATTAGGGTTTATTTGGGAGGCAAGAGCAGGAGGGCTTATTTTTGCCCCAATGAAGAAAGAGAGATCCAATTTTCCTGAGGACTAGCAATTTCAACAAATAATCAGGTTGAGTTTCTAGCGATATGGTAGGGTTTTGAATTGTCTTACTCGAGAGGTCTTAACCAATTGGTGGTCTTTGGGGATTCTAAGATTGTGATTTGATGGATTATTAAATTTTAAGGAAATGATGATAAATTCCTTCCCTCTATTCTATATCGAATCAAATTAATAGTGGAAAATTTTGACTTGATTGAATTCTATCATATTAAGAGAAAACTCAACGTGGAGGTTGACTCCTTGGCTAATCAAGGAGTGAAATTAGAACAAGGAGAATTAAGTATTGATGTTGGAGATATAACAACAAAGGTAATACCTTGATGATCTGAAATCATTTGAATATGAATTTGTTTCTGAGGAGAATTAAGCATAGGATAAGGAGTTGGGTCATATGTGAGATCATGGTGGCATCTGGTTGATCTAGCGAGTCATGCCATTATGGCCACTTGGATTGTCCATGTTATGTTGATATGAGCATCGAACAATTAGAGCACAAATGATTTGATTTCTAGAGCAACTCGAATGTGTGAAATTCCATTCCTTGCAATTGAACTTCAGTTCTTCAACGTACATTGCATTGAAATTCATTGTGTTTGTAATTTTTCCACAATGGTTCTTGCACATTCGATATCAATGATCAAACCAGGAATAAATGGTGCATGTTGCAGGAATTTTACAAGGAGAGAAGGCTCGACAGTATTTATGGGTTGTTGAGGTGAGCCTGGAAGAAGTGAACTTGCCATAAGACCTACAATCTGTCAAATTTTCCATCAATTATGGTGCAAATTAAAATATATGGAGCACAATTTAGGGGGATGTAGAGGAGGATCTTGTATTATTTCTTTCGAGGATGGCACGGGCTCTAGAGTTTGTAATTACTCTGATATACTGTCATGTCGAGATGATAATGGCAGAATCCAAGGAACAAAATGTATGGGCTTGTTGGAGCTTAAGTTGGATCACCTTCAACTGGAAAATGAAATGCTTGAGTTTCAAGTTGAAAATTTAGTAAGGGATGAATAAGGGAATGGTGTTGATGCATGCAACCATGCAAACGAGGATAACCTGGAGTAGGTCGAGCTTGAAGAATAAATGGAGGAGGATAACAATGATGGTGCAAATGATCATGAATTCATCCCAGATCAACTCGAAGCAGAGTAGTTGGAGTCTAGGTTGCTCCTATCATGGAGGAAATGTAGTTCCATTAATATTTTTAAGTTTTTTGTTATGTTATGTAGATATGCAATCTTTTTTGGTGTGTTTTGGAGAATATATGGAATTAATCAATTCAAATTAGTAGTATGTGACTCAAGGGTAAACTATGACAATTTCTTATGGAGTTTTTTTATAGCAGTAGCAGACTGTGTAGAATATTTTGTACAAGGCCTTGGACTTCAAACTAAGTTTTTATAATGCAATGAATATATTTTTCTTTAAAAAAGAAAAAACTAAAGGTTTCTATGTAACTTTTGAATTTTTTCCATGAGTATTGTGACTTCCATACTTACTTAAAAAGATGAGAAAATGAACGAAATTGGGCATGTTTTGTGAGTCGATCCACTAGCACCATAATGACATTCTTCCCTTCAAATTTTGGTAGACATGTGATAAAATCCATTGAGATCTCTTCCCAAAACTGACTTAGTATGGGTAATTATTCTAGAAGGTCCTGTGGCCTTGATTGTTTCTCCTACGTTCTACTATCAATCAAACACTTTTCCATAAGATTTTTTATATTATTTTTCAAACCTTCTTATAAAAATTCCTTCTTAATTTTTTGATAACTTTTTAGAAAACTCCAGTGTCCACCTACAAGAGAAGTGTATAGTTCAAAAAGGGCATTCTATTTAAGTTGGAATTTTTACATAAATATAAGGAACCCTTATACCAAAGTGAATCAATATTCAACATAAATTTATCCAATGCACTATGGCCATCATTTGTAGTTGATAAATAATTTTCCATGTGGTTTGGTCATGCTACCATTTCTATCCAACTTTATTATTTCACCATTCAACTTGTAAAATGGAAATAGCACCAAGTAAGGTCTCAGTGTCCTATTCTATCCTTGAATATTTTTCCAGAAGAGAGAAGTCACCTTTCATTACATATGAAAATATTACAAAAAAATGAAAGAGGCCAAAATCTATGGTTAATAAAAACAAGAGAGAAGCCCACAATGCAGGCCCAAAAGATACTACATACAAAATCAGAAACGACAGAGACAACATTGAAACATATATACCTTAGCATAGTGATGATCGTAATAAAAACACATATATTGAAGCAATAACAAGCCCTAAGAGGTTGAAATATGACAAAAATCGCAAATCCCATATAGCCAATATAAAGAAAATTGAAGAGAGAAGAAGACAAAATAAGATTCCACTATAAAGATAGACCAGCTACAAATCCATAGGGATCTGCATTGATCCTCTTCTCAACAAGAGTATGCCTTTACACTCTTCAAAAAATATATTGCCCTCCTCTAGCTGCAAGGATTTTTGGAAAGGAAATTCACCTATTGATTCCAAACTCTCAGAATATGTTGGATGAAAAGGTTTTGGAAGTAGCCTTTAAGATCAAGAATACGATCCATTTAGAACCTTAAGGATATAAATTTCATCTGAATTTTACATGCCATCCAATTCACCACACATTGTGAATACCCAAACACTTGCAAAGATGTTATCTTCAATAAGGCTACAAAAAATAGGAGAGCTTAGGTAGCCTCTAATTTTTCTTTGGTGTTCGTACCTTTCTTTACATTTAACTAGATATGATAAGATACATTGCCGAGAAGAAGAATGATAGTTCCCTCACCACAAACCCCATCCTAAAGTGCTCCATCAAAGAATCCAGCATTTTCTAAGAGGGATGTGGGAGGAAAACGGAAAGAGTGAGTCATGGAGGGCTTCACTGGCTTGTAATATACATCTTCTTTCCTTGAATATACATATTCTATGGAATTTTCTTTCACTTTTTGTAGATAATTTCAAAGTTAACATAACCTATCATCTTTTTGACCCATTTTTGTTGTTCTTCTGAATATAATCATTGTTTTAAGAAGTGCTTATGTTTATCATTATTTATTTTTACGTTGAAGTGTCTTCCTATTAAGGCATTATCTCTCAACTACATGTATTATAGATAACATCTATTGTACATAAATGGGTTTAAGTTATATTCTTTAATTTATAAACCTTCAAATGAAAGGGGTATCCCGTCTTGTATTAAAACTTCACCAATGTCATGCCCAAATCATCACACTCCATTAAAAAAATAATAATAATAATTGAAGTCAAACATGGTTAAGACATGAGTGTTACACATGGCCATCTCAAGTTCCTTAAAGGATTGGGTTGCTTCCAGAGTCCAAAAAAACCATCCCTTTTCACTAATGTTGTTAGAGGAGCTTATATTCGACCAAAAATTTTGGAAAAATTGCAATGATAATTTGTCAATATTAAGAATCCCAGAATATTCTTTAAGGTTTTCATAATTGACTATTCCATCGTGATATCTCTAATTTAGTTAGTGTCCACCCTATCACCCTCATGAGATACAATATGCCTCAATAATAATCAACTTCTTGAGCCCCTGAGCCACACTTGAAAGGTTATCTGTATTACTTTTGCTCCTCCAATATTTTTAAGAACATGTCACTCTTTGTCTTTGTGCTTCCTAGTATTTTATATAAATTAGTATGCAATAAAAAATTTATCAACACAGATTTTCTATGGGGGTTGAATTCATCAGAATTCGAAATTGGAAGGTGCATTAGTAATTCCAAAATGCATCACTAGAAACTCATAATGACCTTCATGTCTTCTAAAGTTTCTTTTTTGAGAATGTCTTCCTCCCTTATTCTAATTTGATGATATATTGAATGTAGATCTAGTGTTTTAAAGAAAATTGCTCCTTGCAATTCATCAATAATAAGAATATAAAATTTATCTTTAATGGGGTTGAGTTCTCGATAATGTGGACACATACATCATAAAGAATGATAATTGTAAATCGTCACCACTAGTGAAGATGGATCACTTTAGCTCAGTCGAATGATGCCATCCTCTTGCATTTCTTGAACCATGTGATCAATTTCTCTTTTCTAGTCATATGGATATTTATAAGGTTAAAGGTTAAGAGGAAGCATAGGGAAACAATTAGTAAATATGTTCAAAACTTAAGTATGATTATGGGAATTTAAAATTTACCTCTCATTGTACAATTTACTACACGATCCTCTTATTTATCCAATCCCTACTAGCAAGTTTATTTGTAATAATTTGTAGTTCCTAATTGAAAAGTTACCAACTTTTCAATAAAGAGTATACCAATAACTAAAAAATATCTTATATGATATAAGAGATCAGAGATTTCCATAGTTATTCATATTGTTAGAGATTTTCGGAAGAGAACTGTGTACTAGATTTTTATTCGTCCAACATTTCAGATGGTTACTCTATCTATCATCAAAGACCAAATAGCTTTGTGAACAAGTGCTAAAAAGCCTTTTTATAGGAGGACAAGAACTAGTATTCGTTGGGAGAAGAGTCAATATTAAATTTGATTATTTTTAAATAATAATTTAAATTTTATACTATTTTAAAATAATGATTAAAATTTTGACCCTTTTTAAATAAATAATTTAATATATAAAATAAACCATTGTGGAAAAATAATATTTAAAATTATTAAATAATTAATTGAAAACTAAGAATTAAAGCATGAATGAAATAAAAATAAGATTTTAACAAAATTGAAATTAAGAATTAATTGGAAAGAATAAAAAGTAAGAATTAATTCACAAGAATAATTAATAATAGTGAAAAAGAGGGGTTAGCTTAAAAAAAAAAAAAAAAAAAAATTAATAATTCAATAAATTAAAATAATAACTTAAGGTAATAATAAAAATAGGTAAATTTTGACCAAATTCAAATTAAAAGAATAAATTAAAATAAAAATTGATAATAAAATAATAAGAATTAAATAGTGATAAAATAAGATTGGGATGAGAATTAAATTAGGTAAAAGATTTTAATAAAATAAAAATTGGTAAGTAGACCGAATTTTTATAGTTGAAAATATATTTTTTTAATTAAATAAATAAATTGAGAATTGATGAGAAAGTTTTTTATAATTGAATAAATAAAATAGGAATTGGATTTAACAAGGTGTACATCTCATGTGTGTAAATTCAAGAAAGAATTGTATGGTCTCAAGCAAGCACCATGTGCTTGGTACACCAGGATCAACAGCTATCTCACTAGGGAGTTGTCTAACTAGCCAGAGGAATTGCCCGGACAGCCAAAATTGGTTGGAATCCGGGCAATTTTTTTTTCAGAAATCTTGCAATAGCAGTGTTTGAATCATGTTTTTGATGGTGGAAATGGATTCCACACCATCGAAAACTTCTAGGGCACCCAAAATATTGAAGATTGATAACTATAACCTAGATTTACAAAAATCCTTGCCGGATTTTCTTAAAATCTTACCTGAATTTCAATGATTTTCAGGGCAAAAAGGCAGTCCAGTTAGACTACGGCATCTCATTGGTTTGTGCTTCACCAAAAGTGAAGTGAATGCAAACCTTTATTACATCTTGGTAGAAGGTAAATTTTTCATTATTGTCTTATATGTTGATGAATTAATATTAATTGGTGATGAATAGTTGATCAGATGTTGCAAGGAGGGCCTTGCAAGGGAATTTGAAATGAAGGACATGGGTCTCATGCACTACTTCCTCGGGTTGGAAGTATACAAAGGCGATGGGGAACTATTTGTGTCTAAAGGCAAGTATACAAATGAGATATTGCAAAGATTCTGCATGGAAAGTTGTAAACCCATATAGACACCTTTAGCGAACAACTGAAGGAAGGAGGGTCCCACTTCGGGTGAAGAGGTGGATGCTACCATTTATCGGCAGTCTTGTGACCAGATATGTGTTATGCATTCAAACAGTTGAACCAAGCTATGGTTAGGTGACCAAATTATATTGGAAGGTAACTCAAAATGTTTTATAGTACCTCAATGGTTATACCCAATTTGGACTATGGTACAAACGGATAGAGGGAGTGAAACTATGTGGCTTGATAGATGCAGATTGGGCAGGAAGTCCATCAGACAAAAATAGTATGTTAGCTGGAATTTTCAGAGTTGGGTCTGCAGTTATTTCCTAGTATAGCATAAAGCAAAGATCTGTGGCACTTAGCTCAGCAGAAGCAAAATACATGGTTGCAAGTCAAGAAATATGTGAGGCGGTTTGGATGACAAAGACACTTGTGGGACTGTTTGGTTAAATGATGGATCCAACTGTGATCTATCGTGACAATCATAGTTGCATTAAGCTCTTTTAGAATCTTGTATTTCATGATAAATCCAAGCATATAGATATCTGGTATCATCATTTACGGGATTGTGTGTAGAGGCAGATAATGTTGCTACAATACATTCCGACATAGGAATAAGATGCTGATATTTTGATAAATTCTTTGTCAAGAGGGAAGTTCGAGCTCCATGGGTCTAGGATAGGGGTGATTGATAATCCCTTTCTTGGTGAGAGGGAGTGGTTAAAAATGCAGCAAGAAAGTCTCAATTTGAATTTTTGTTGGTCAAATTGAAAAAAATGAATTTCCACATCAGCAAACAACTTGGATGTAGTTAACTTATGTGACATAGTTTGTGTCACTCATTTAGCTCAGTAAATTTGTGTTAAAGGGCTTGGGGTTTAGTTAAGCATGTGTGATTTCTAATTTGTAGTAATCAAGGTCAAATATTTCAAGTTGTTTTTAGTTAAACTAGTTCTAATTGTTGATGGAACTAGTGGAAGGTCAGTTGTATAGTGGGACAACAGTGTAACTCACTGACCATCCAGTTAACTGATCAATCAGCCCAAAATAGCTAGTGCATGCAGAGAATTCGAGTTCCCCATTTTTGGTGGAGATTCCAAGGCAGTGTAACATCAGTTGTATACTAGTCTTGAGTGTACATGTGATGCATGCAGTCAAATGATCAACCTTGGGAATTGCATAATCAATTGGAGGAATTTCCTAAATAATAGGGGCTTAATTTCCTCAAGAATTACACAAGGAAATAGGGGCTCAAGCACAGTAAAAAATTGACTAAGTTTAGGTCAGAGATTCTTAGTGAGCATAGAGATAGGTTATTCACTTGTAGGTTGAGCTCAGATTGATCTAGAAATTGTAATACAGTCTCTATTCATCTTATTAATGCAAACATGCTTAAGGGGTTTTTAGCAGATTTATTTCCCCTGGAAAAATATTGTGTGCATGTGTGTTATTGCTTATTGCATATTTGTGATTAGTGTTCTAAATTGTGAACTGATTTCCGCAAAGCAGTAGAGTAGGTTTGTGTCTTGTGATTTAGATTAAAACTTTATGAGCAGTTGCAAATCTACACCATAATTTCTACACACAATTATGCAATTATTATTAGCTTTCTAGTTTTTAATAATATTATCATGTTGTAGGAGGTTACCACTTTAAAAAAATTCCCAACATACTTTCAATTAAATTTCCTTGCTTTTTTAGAAAAATCTCATGAAAAGTTCCTGAAGATGCATAACCATTGTTCCCAACAGTTAACCTCTAAGACCAAATCAAAACCACTCATTTAGATCACAATCATTGGGTTGTCCAATAAATGATTTCCCATAGTGATCTTAATACTATTGCAATTCCCAAGGGGAGGTATGTGCAAGGGGGGTCGTCTTATATCGTGAAGTAAATCAAGGACTTTATTATGCATGGGAACTTGGTCATGATTGAAATAAGAAATCAAAGAAATTGTTGTTTTATTAGAGTCTTATACTACTCATACAAAAGAATAAAATGTGCATAAGTGTTAGGGGAATCCTTGTTAATTTTCATTAAATCTAGTGTTGGAAAATTATTAACCTATCAAAAGTGAGATCTACTAAATAACTTACATAACTAGGTTCTTAACATTCAACAAAAGAAAATAAATAAATAATTGATCTCCTAAAATGACACAATTTTTTACCAACATAGTTTTGCATTAATGATCCAAACTTACTTGGGCTACCGTCCTAGGATAATCGCCCAACTAAGAAATTACAAAATAAAAAATACACCTAGATTTGATCCAACAGATCTTCCATGAATATGTGCTCAATCTTCTCTACAGGTTTGGATCTCGAGCCTCCTTGCACTCCCTTAGACCTATCACACTACTCACTAAGATTCCTCTCTCAGTCTTATTCTATTGTAGTGTGTCTTTCCCTTTTCCCTAGCCTTTATTTTATAACCTTACATTAAGCTAAATCCATAACCCTAGCCCTCATCTCCAAAGTGATTGACAACTGAGATTAGATATAGCTTCAGTTGAAATCAATGGTCGAGATTAAAAATTATTCACTAAAGTAATTTACTTTAATTTTCCTAAGTTTCTTCATCTCAATAACCCAACATAGTCATTAGAGGAAATTTCATGCTAAAAGTGGCCTCCTAAGACAAATTAATTAGATAATAGTTAAAATAATGTAATAAGATTTATGAATTTTGGAGGGAAAAGAAGAAAACTACTTTTTTAAATTGTATTTTTTACTTATCTCCTTATAGGTTTACTCAAATTTCAAGTCTAGACACTCATTGGATGCGAAATTAAATTCCAAATCCAACAAGTACCCATTATGCATACTTTTGAGAAAACCCAAATTGATAAAAATTGCAAATCCATTTAAAAAAGCGTGTTAAACACGCTTTTTTAAATGTATCCGCAATTTTTATCAATTTGGGTCTTCTCAAAAACACACTTTTTTAAATGTATCTTCATTTTTTATCAATTTGGGTCTTCTCAAAAGTATGCATAATGGGTACTTGTTGGATTTGGAATTTAATTCTGCATCCAACAAGTGTCTACACTTGAAATTTGAGTAAACCTATAAGGAGATAAGCCAAAAATACAATTAAAAAAGGTATTTTTTCGTCTTTTCCCTCCAAAATATTTACATGTACCTCTTTTTAAATTTAATGGATTTTGATTGGTTTACATACTATGACATGGAAATTACATGAAAATTTCATGGGCACTTTTAGGCTTAAATTTCCTCTAATGAATATGTATTTTTTCCTAAGATAGACTTAGGTTAATTTACATTAACAACTTTCTCACAATAGAGCAAGTTCCTAAGGAGAGTGTCAATGAATTTTTCATGTCTAAACACATAGGCCTATGAAAAAATACTTGCTCGAGCTACAAACATCAACACTCCCTCTTAGTGAGAGAGGTAATTTTGCCTCTTGTAATTGGCTCAAATCTTGGACATGTATTTGTTGCCATGGCTTCTCTCTCTAAACTAGAAGACTTTCCTACCATCATCCTCGAAGACCCACTCCCTATGAACTTGTTCCTAGAAGCCTCCTGCTCCAGAAAAACTTGTAAGGTTATCATGTACCAAGAGAGCTTCTTTATATATTGGGAGGAATCTATCAACTACTCCTCCCCTCCTGAAACTAAAGGCTAACTTCATATGAGTTGCTAAACCCTTAGAGTCACTTACACCATGTTCTATGTCATGAATATGCTTCTTTTCATGTTTCGAATAAGTTGACCCTTTAGCCTATACATGTTTCTATCTCTAACTCCAATGAAATGGACATAATATGAGCTAGATCCCCTAGGTCTCATCATTATGTCCATCTTGGAACGCTACACCAAACCCCTTATTCTTGATCTTTGAGACTGAGAGAAAAATCCACATGATTTATGGCACCCATAGCACATCCTTCACTTCTACCCTACCTCCTGAATCAATTTGGAGTAAATTTCTCCAGCACCACTAATTGTTTGCTTCATGTTAATGCCTAATTTCACATCCAATTCTGAGTCCCACTCAATCAGGGTGGTGAACTACTCAGACGTTCATGTCATATGTCTTGTGTCTCTGCTATCTAGTAATCATGTACTCATTGGTAATATGCTCGAGGTAAGGTAGGAAAAATGTGTGAATTTTGTCTTAAACTTCCTGGAAAACTCCTCCTAAGCTTATGTTGATGAAGATACAACTAGTTGTGTTCACTTTACCCCTTTCTTCCTCTTTGGAAACTATAAAGCATAATGTCACATCTTATGATAGGAGAAACACTTGACCTTAGTCAAGACATTCTTATTCTTTAGATGTGAGGTTGACTCCTCACTCATGCTCAAGCTCTTTCCTTTTCCTTTTTCAATCAGATTCATGTTCTTTCTCCCTGCTTGTTGATTTTTCCCTTTGACTGTAACTTGATTTCATCTTGTATGTAGTCATCCCTTGGCCCATTAAATGCCTCTGATAACTCGTTCAATGGCACATTTACTAGTTCTGAGTCTTCTACCTTTTCTCCCACTGTTGCAAGCTTCTCATGAATATGTGTGATATTCATCAGAAAACTCATCACTAATTCAACTATGTCATCTTCACAGTCTAAAGCATATCTTTCAATATCATCTTCCTAGGTATTGTCTCGCTCAGGTATAATCCTACTAGTGCTTTGAACATCTCCTTTGTTGTCTTCTTATCGGTTAAGTGAGGGATCAAATAATCCTTCATGACATCCATAAGTACCCTTTGTGCCTTCATCTCCTTATTTGCTAGAAGGGCCTTCTCCTAAGGATCTGATGGCTCTAGGATCTTGGTCTCAACATTCTCCTAGATATTGTTTTCCTTGAGTATCAAGGTGGCCCTAGATTTCTAATGTAGGAAGTTTGACTATTTGTTTAACTTGTCTTCATACTGAAGACTCGATGCCACCCTTGTTAACCAAACTTTCTGGAGAATATTATGCTTGGTCCTTTAGGCACCAAAGTTTTATTTTGACTGGTATGGTCTCCCTCTCTCCCTATAAGGGTTGACCTCTGCTAATCACTCTAGAAAATTTTCAAGCACTACAAATCCTCAGTATTTTCCTTTGTACCTTGCTACTAGTTGTTGTGACTATGCTTTTTGCATACTAGATGATTTTATGGCATATTTGTTGCCACTCTAGCTATGTTATCAACCCTATGGGTTTCGTACGTGTTGAGATTGCAACAAGATGATGAGCTTAGTGGAAAGGAGTCGCCTTCACTAAGTGGGCCCGCAGGGTATTCTTGGCGCAAAGTCTATTTTTAGACATATGGATCATGTTCTATGAGTTGTGGGATGCTATTTGTGGATGGTTTGTCAATTCGGAAAAAATAGATGGACTTCTATTTTAGACATACTGGGCGGAATCTATTTTTAGATTGCCAATCTAAAAATAGATATGTCAAATATTATTAGCTCTTAATAATATTTGGACACTAAACATTATCTTATCCTCTTGGAGCACTTCAGTTCGAGTCACGAATGTGGCACATGCAGCTGACAGAAGGAATTACGCTATTCCTAGGGTTTAGTGGAGCATGTGTGGTCGATCAAGAGAACCTGTGACAGACGCAGAGTGCCAGAGACAACAATGGAGTTGTCTAAACAATTTAGGTTGAGCTAGTTGTATCTAGTCTAACCGATTGATACAATTAGTGAGAGTGGTGTGAATTAATTATTAATTAATTCACTAATTATTAACTCATAAATCAACTAAAGAATACATCAGTTAACTTCAGTGCATGGACAGTTTCAGTGGAGACCAGTGAAGAGGTAGGTGAAAGAGCAAGTGTGACTATCAGTTGTGACCATACCGGTGCATGAGTTTGCACCACACATTGATGGAGATGCCAATGAGGATCACGCATAAAGACATACTAGTGGGATTCGAACCTGGATCTTGGTATTATCCATATTGGATTGCACAGTAGAGGCAGGCTAACAGGTGGAGCAGATTGGAGCATGTGTTTTGTATGATCTGAGCTTGTGTAGTGTGTAACAATTGGAGATTGTACTGAGACCTTGTGAGGAGTTTGTACAATGATTGTTACATGATCTCTATCCTTATAATATACAGATAGTTGGGGGTTTTCAGCTTTAAGCTTTCCCATAAATACTGTGTTTATATGTGTGATTGTCTATGGTTTTAATGTGCGTATGCGATTGTTTATATTTCCGCAAATTGATGATCAATAGTAGAATGGGTTATGTATTATGTATGAAGCTCAAATAGTGTGTGATCGGGATAATCTCGGTGAATAATTTAACAGTTATTCAAATTTCTACATGGTATCGGAGCGATATTGATCATTGGAGCAATTGCAAAACATTGAAGCAGTTGAGTTTTGTGCTGGTGGAATTCGAATTTGCAGCAGTGTTTTCTTGGTGTCGAAGTTGAGATGTCTTTCAACAACATTGCGATTGGAGTATGCCCTCGAGGGCAGCTCAATGAGACAAAGGAAGACAAGGATGGAGAGGTGCTTTGATGACACGGGTTGAAGGAGTTCATAGATGTCAAGTCCCAAAGCCTACTTAGCGAGCCGCCGTCGACCGAGGCTTGGCAAAAGAAGACAGCAAAGTGTCGAAGGATTCTGTTGGATGGCGTGAAGGATCACATAGTGTCTAGCCTGCATGGTAAGGCTTCTCCATTCTTGGTGTGGAAAGCCTTGACAGATTTATTCCAAATCAAGAGTGACCAGAGGAAGTTGACGCTCAAGGATAGACTCAGAAACATAAAGATAGAGAAAGGCGACAGTATGCCCAAGTACCTCACGAAGTTCATCCAATGCAGGGATGAGCTGGGAAGTGTGGGGGTGACTGTAGATGATGAGGACTTGGTGATCTTGGCTCTCCTTGGGCTTCCGAAGAGTTGGCATTTCTATCAGGACTCTGTCAATGGTCGGGAGAAATTTCCAGGATGGGAGCGACTTTGGTCAGATCTTGTGCAAGAGGATATAAGGCGGAGTACAAGGGACAGATCGTCATCAAAGAACTCTGATGAAGAGAATTGTGCTTTGGCTGCCAAAGAAAAGAAGGGGAAGAGCAAGAAAACTTCTCATTCCAGTGCGAAAGGCAAGAAGCAGGACATGTCCAAGGTGAAGTGCTTTCACTCTCACCAACAAGGACATTATGCCACAAATTGTCCGCAGAAGAAGAAAAATAAGCAGGCTGCTGGATCTGCAGCTGGAGAGGCCTTAGCCTCGCAGTTTGAGCTGGATTTTTCACTGATCGCATGCTTGGTCTCAATTATGATGAGTTCAGTGTGGTTTCTAGACATTGGTGCATCTTTTCACATGACAGGAGATCGAGATTTGTTTATTGATCTGGATAAGAAAGATGTTGGAGTGCACATCGAGATGGGCGATGATGGTAGATACAGTGCGACTGGTATCGGTACCATTTCCTTTGAGAGGGAGTCTGGTAAACCCTTCAGATTGAAGGAAGTGATGCATGTTCCAGGATTGAAGAAGAATCTTATCTCTGTGGCTATGTTAGAAGACAAGGGATATGATGTTGTCTTTAGCGAGGGAAAGGCTTTCCTGCGCAGTAAGGCAACTGGTGAGACCCAGAGGATAGGGGTTCGAGTTAAGAACCTTTATCAATTGCAGGTAGATGGCTGCGCAGCAATGGCAGGCAAGGCAGAAGGAGTGGTGAGCCGGGATGATGGTGAGTTGTGGCACCGGAGATTGGGCCACCTTCACCATGGAGCTTTGAAGATACTGCAGCAGATTTCTACTGGGCTTCCTAAAGGCACTCTTGCGCAGTCAGATCAGTGCAAGGGGTGTACCTTGGAAAAATTTGTGAAAGCCACCTTTCACGAGAAGGATAGTCGCGCCACGACGATCCTTGAGAGAATTCACACAGACGTGTGTGGACCTTTCTCAGTAGCTTCGACAGCAAAGCACAGGTACTATGTGATATTTGTTGATGATTTTTCTCAGAAGTGTTGGATCTTCTTCATGCAGAAGAAGAGCGAGACATACTCAAAGTTCTATGAGTTCAAGGCACTGGTTGAGAAAGAATCAGGGAAGCAGGTGAAGGCTCTTAGGAGCGACAATGGTGGTGAATTCATCTCTGGCGAATTCAAGGACTTTTGCAACGCAGAAGGAATTTGAAGAGAGCTCATAGCACCTCATAACCCACAGCAGAACGGTGTTGCTGAGCGGAAGAACAGAACGATCATGGGTGCTGCACGGGCGATGTTGCATGATCAGGGCCTACCCATTCACTTGTGGGCGGAGGCATGCAATACTACAGTATATGTGCAGAACCGTTGTCCTCACCAGATACTTGGCATGAGTACACCCGAGGAGGCGTTTTCTGGTAAGAGGCCTGATATTTCCCATTTGAGGATTTTTGGTTCACCTGTTTACATTCATGTGACAAAGGATGCCAGGAAGAAGTCGAGCTGACCGCGCAGGCTGGGATATTTGTGGGGTACATCGATACGCCCAACAACTATCGTGTGTATTTTCTGCATAATTCCTGCAAGACCTATGCAACTAGGATATCAAATTTCAGAGGAGAAAGCCACAAGTGTTCGTCGAGAGGGAGCCAGCACTTGTGCCAGATGAGGAGCCATGGTTCCTAAGGATGAGTCTCGGTGGATGTGGATCAGCCACAAGATGAGGTTCATGGAGTGGAAGAGACCACCATGCAGTACCAACCATATGCAGCGCCAACCATCGTAGGGCCAAGCGCACTACGTAAGCCGAGCGACCGGCTCCAAGAGAGAGAAGGTGTGAGCACCCACATCACGTCAGACAAAAGACAACACCGATCGGTACACTGATACATGGCTCTGATGAGAAAGTATATCGTGAAGGAACCATCCTCTTTCGAGGAAGATGTGGAGGATCTCGCATGGGTAGATCCCATGGTGGAAGAGTATGATTTGATTGTCACAAACAGTGCATGGAATATTTTCCCAAGGCTGGAAGGGAAATCAGTGGTAGGTTCGAGATGGATCTACAAAGTGAAGCAAGCTTCTGACGAGAGCGTCGAGAAGTACAAGGAAATATTTTTTTCCCGGGGCTTCTCACAGATCAACGGGATCGACTATGAAGAAACCTTTGCACTTGTCGCAAGGTATTCTTCCATAAGGACCATCCTTTCTCTCTCAGCATAGATGGGTTGGCACATTCATCAGATGGATGTGAAGACTGCATTCCTCAAAGGATTCATTAAGGAGGAGGTGTACATTGAGCAGCCTGAAGGTTTTGAGATCTTCAACAATGAGTCGCATGTGTGCCGACTCAAGAGAGCACTGTACGGGCTGAAGCAAGCACCTCGTGCTTGGTACACTCGGATAGACAGCTACTTCACCGGGCTTGGTTTCTCCAAGAGTGAGGCGGATCCAAACCTGTACCAGATTGTGGTGGAGGGGAAGTTAAAGCAAGATCATTACCAAAGTATGGATGATAAATCTAGAACAGGATGAGTTGTTGATACCGGGGATGAGGATAAATCTTTAAAAGAGTTTGAGATGAAGGACTTGGGCCTCCTTCATTATTTCCTGGGATTGGAAATTTACAAACAAGAAGGGTGACCTGCTGTTTCTCAGGGTAAGTATGCTCTAGGAGATATTGATAAGTTCAACATGCATGGCTGCAAGCTTGTTGATACTCCTCTTCTTGGTGGTTGGAGGAAGGAGGATGCTACTTCAGCGGAGGTAGAGGATGCCACTGTTTATCGACAGTTGGTGGGGTCGCTTAGGTATTTGGTTAATACATAACCCGACATATGCTATGCAGTTAACCAACTTTCACAAGCTATGGTTAAGCCTACCAAGCTCTTTTGGAAGGCGGGGAAGCATGTATTGCGTTATCTCAGAGGAACATCGGGATATGGATTGTGGTACGTATTAACCGTATTGAGGTGGAAGCCATGTGGGCTTCACGTGATGATTGGGCATAGCCCAACTAGACAAAAGAGCAAATCTCGAGGGATTTTCAAGATCGGGTCGACAAACAGCTTTCGGTACAAAGAGGGGCGTAGATCTCAGGCACTTCGCCTGCCAGAGGCCGAGTATATGGCAGCGAGTTTGGCTGCATGCGAGGCTATATGGATGAGGAAGATCCTAGTCGGGTTGTTCGGTTCACACTTAGAGCCTACCGTGATTTATTGTGATAATCAGAGTTGCATCAAACTCTCGATTAATCCAGTATTTCATGATAGATCTAAACACATTGACATCCGGTATCATCATATCAGAGATTGTGTGCAGCGGAAGATCATGTTACTTTCATACATTCCCACGGAGGATCAGGATGCTGATATCTTGACGAAGGTGCTCACCAGGAACAAATTCGAATACCACAAAGGCAGGATAGGGGTGGCAGATAATCCTTATCTTGTTGAGAGGGAGTGTTGAGATTGCAACAAGATGATGAGCTTAGTGGAAAGAAGTCGCCTTCACTAAGTGGGCCCGCAGGCTATTTTTGGCGCAAAGTCTATTTTTTAGACTATGTCTATTTTTAGACATATGGATCATGTTCTATGAGTTGCAGGATGCTATTTGTGGATGGTTGGTCAAGTCGGAAAAAATAGATGGACTTCTATTTTTAGACATACTGGGCGGAATCTAAAAATAGATATGTCGAATATTATTAGCTCTTAATAATATTTGGACACTAAACATTATCTTATCCTCTTGGAGCACTTCAGTTCGAGTCACAGATGTGGCACATGCAGCTGACAGAAGGAATTACGTTATTCCTAGGGTTTAGTGGAGCTATTGCATGGTTGACTTCAGTTAGAACTCATGTGACAGAGTTTGGTGGAGTTGGTGAGACAGTTAATGGAGTTGTGTTCAGTTTAACTTAGTTGAGCTAGTTGTATCTAGTCTAACTAATTGATACAATTAGTGAGAGTGGTGTGAATTAATTATTAATTAATTCACTAATTATAAAATCATTAATCAACTAAATAATACATCAGTTAACTTCAGTGCATGGACAGTTTCACTGGAGACCAGTGAAGAGGTAGGTGAAAGAGCAGTGTGACTATTAGTTGTGACTATACTAGTGCATGAGTTTGCACCACACATTGATGGAGAGGCCAATGAGGATTGCGCAGTACATACTAGTGGGATTCGAACCTGGATCTTGGTATTATCCATATTGGATTGCACAGTAGAGGCAGGCTAACAGGTGGAGCAGATTGGAGCATGTGTTTTGTATGATCTGAGCTTGTGTAGTGTGTAACAATTGGAGATTGTACTGAGATCTTGTGAGGAGTTTGTACAATGATTGTTACATGATCTCTATCATTATAATATACAGATAGTTGGGGGTTTTCAGCTTTAAGCTTTCCCATAAATACTGTGTTTATATGTGTGATTGTCTATGGTTTTAATGTGCGCATGCAATTGTTTATATTTCCGCAAATTGATGATAAATAGTAGAAAAGGTTATGTATTATGCATGAAGCTCAAATAGTGTGTGATCAGGATAATCTTGGTGAATAATTTAACAGTTATTCAAATTTCTACAATACACACCATGCATATTTTTGCAGTTGTACATCACTTGGGCTACTCCACACGCCCCTCATTGTTGTGCACTACCTCAATGCCTAGCTCATTGTGTTGTACACTCCTTCATGTGTCTAGCCTTAGAATCAACCATCAAAATGAAAAACCTTAAAATCAACCATCAAAACCAAAAATGTCTCACAACATCGCCCCTATTTTATAGGGTAAATTTACAACTCGATTGAAAATGTGGTATCTACATCTAATACCATTCTAAAAAAAAACTTTGAAATTGAACCCCAAAACCAAAATTTATGTTGAAATCATTATCCGACAAAATCCCAAAATAAACCTCTAAATTGAAAAGTGGTGTTATAAGTAGCTCATTTGTTTTACTTATGGACATTAAATTGCATGGATTTTTAGACTATTGTCTAAGACACTTATACTATTGTAAACAAAATAATTAAAAAGATAAAACTTAATTAATTATATATTAATTAAAAACATAATTAATTTAAAAAGTAAAAATTAAAAATAGTAATAAAAAAAACTTTAAAATAAATATAAAAAAATTGAATTAACATTAAAACTATATAAAATGAAATTTCGAAAAAATAAATTAAAAAAACTTCAAATAAGAATAATTAAAAATAAAAGAAAAATAAAAATTTAAATGTAAATATAAAAATAAATCAATAGAAATGAAAAATGGAAGAGAGGGAATGGAAATACTTAACATTATATAGTAGGTGTTTTAGAATTTCAAAATTTTGCAACCATCATCTCTAAATTTGTAAACAAAATCCTTAGAATCAACCATTGAAAACAAAAGTGCTCACAACATCATTCATATTTTTTTATCATTAAAATTGCAACTTGGTTGAAATTGTTGTGTCAACATCCAATACCATTTCAGAAAAAAAAATGAATTTAAAATTAAACCCCACAACTAGAATTGGCCTACCAATAACACCCCCTTTTCTTTGAGGTCAACATTACAACTTGTTTGAAAATGCAGTGTTGATAATTGATATTGTTGTGAGTCAAAATAACAAAATCAACCTCTATTGAAATGTGGTATTATTGTATCAAGAGGAGCATTAATAAAAAATATTATAAAACATATCTGATATTATAGGTTTCCAAGATTCAGTGTTGATAGTAAATGTGTAATTTCTTTGATATTTACTTTGTGAAATTTAAAAAGATATATATTAATAATAAAAATTATTTCATTATTACTTATAAATTAAAAAATGCTTATAATATTTTTTCAAATAAAATATTTTAATATTTGTATTAACTAATATATTTCAATATAACTTTTTTATATATTTGTATAAAGAGAGGACATGTGTTTGTGTGTTAATCATAAATAAAATATTTCAATGCTCATTTTAAATAAAATAATTGTATATCAACTCTTTGGGGAATTCACTTCACAATTCCATGAAAATGTAGAGTAAATGTGAGTACAAGGTACTATGTTCAAATCCCTAGTTGCTTACATGTGGCTCTGTTTTGGGGAAAACACGGTTCACCTAAGGGTTATAATGGTAGCGATCAAAATTAACATCATGCCACAAGACCAAACCAATTGTGGATTCATCTAAACATAAATAAATAAATATAAATAATAAATGGTTATATATCAGCTATATATAGAGAGAAATTAATTGAAAGTAAAAATATTAATTATTTCCTAATAAAAGGGAAATGTATACTTTATTAAATTATTAATATGAAAGTTAATATGTGATATTTAAGAATTATCAATAAGAAGAAAAAAAAAAGTGTAAATCATAAATAAAATATTTCAATATAGTATATGCACAATGATGCCCAATCTTAGCTTGGCCATTAGGGGATAAAGGAGGAGATCATTTCAAATAATAAGGATAATATTTAAAACACCATTACTTACAAATTTAGGGACAAGTTATGGGATGATAAGGAGCTAGAGGGAAAAAGGAATCTAAGTTATTATAAAGAGGTGATCAACTTCACTCTTACTAACTAGAATTATGACTATGTTTTGACTAGTGCTAAAAATAAAATGAACATTGTGAAGATCCAAACTAATTATCATGAGCTTTGAAATGAGACTGGACGTTGGACTATTTCCAAAACACCTTGGGATGAAAGAATATGTTGCCTTTGCAATACTAAGAGGGTTGAAGATGAAAAACACTCTCTTTGATTGTCCGACTCTTACTCACAACCATGCTAATTTCCAAAGAATTTGCCACACTACCAACCTTTTAGACTTGTTAAGTCAGCATAACTATAGTGATCTATGAACACTTCTTTCCCTTCTTTTTGATCATAGGAATAAGACCTTAAAGAGTCTCAATTAATATCTCACTTTCTTTAGTTCCGATAGACTGCATTGGCCTTAACAAATGTTAATCGTCATCATTTAAAAATGTATTAAATTAAATTAAATAATAATAATAAATAAATAATCTAATGTGCACAATGTGAGTCATAAATAAAATATTTCAATGTTTATGTTGAGCAAAATATTTCAATGTTATCTATATATTTATTACATAAAACAATTGAATATGAAAATTTTCAAACAAAAATATATGTCAACAATGTATATAATATATAAAGTAATTGAAAAATTAAATAAATAGTAGTTAATATATTTTATCTAGTCTAACTATTCTAAGTTTTCCTCTTTTTCCAAGTATATTTTTTAGTCAAATTTATGTGAAATACAATAAAGATTGGTTGGAATTGTAACTTTAAATTGTGTAGTCTACATAATCCCATCATCCAAATTGATTTTCAATTTTATATATTTATGTGTGTGTGTGTGTGAACTTTGCATTACATCAAATGAGAATCATATAGACCAAAAAAATTATGTTATTGGTCTATCGAGGGAAATTTGACTAGTAACATGATTTGTTGCATTGGTTTTACTGCATTGTGTTTTTTTGGGGACATTTGTCCAAAAATAACAGTGTCTTGTGTTTGTGTTTTCACAAATTTATTTTAATTGGTGAAGGGTGCTTCAGTAACGCCTTCAATATTTTAAGAAACAATCTTATAATAACTTGTTTAATCAGATTTGTAAGTAGGAGAAGTAGTTCAACTTGTTGCAATAGGGATTCTAGATCTAGATCTTGGAATTTTCACACTACTTCCTCTCTATGATGATAGTTTCAACTATATGAACTTCTACTTCGGCCAAACCTTCCATGCCTCTATGATGATGTTATATATATCTCAACTATAATGCATCCTATCATATTTGTGATGCTTTCCATCATTAATACTATCTTTTCTAAGTGAAGGAGGTTATTTCAGTCATAATAAAGGTATTTCACTTCCTCCTCTTTTGATTTATTATTTTCGAGTTCTGATACTTCTTCAGTGATATGGGATTCATTTCTCTCCTTTATCTTCTAGTTGTCCTTCTTGAGTTTAGGACAATTCCTTTTGAAATTCACATATTCATTACACATAGAAATGGATCTTTGACATATCAATTCTCTTTTGAAACTTCTTTCGAGGTTCAAACTTCCCAAATTTTCCTTTCATCCTTGTCGATGTTTCATATGTTTAACTTGGTTCAGTTGATCCAACATTGTTCTTTTCTTTTAATCTATATTATTCAATTTTGCATAATGATCATAGATCGTGGAATGGTGTGGTTTCCTTCTTCCCATATATTCTTGATACAAAATTCCCCAATTCATTAGGTACTGCATTGAGCACAATGGTGTTCATCTCTCGATCAGACATTACTTCTCCAAGTTCTTGTAGTTGGTCTTTAATTTCATATACTTTCATGAAATATGAAGCTATACCTTCTTCCCTTGATACCCTCATCTTATATAGTTCAGTTCTTAAAGATATGAATTCTTCTACAGTGCTCACAGCAAACAAATCCACCAATTTGTCATAGATCTCTTTTGTTGTCTTCAACTTTGCAACATAAGGGATGAGAAAATCCTTGATTGGCTCTATGAGGATCCTTTGTGCCCTTATCTCTCCTTTCATGTAATTTGATAGTGCTTGAGATTGATCTTGAGATGGTTTGGTGATTGAGCCTTTAACATATTCAATAACTTCATTCTCCATGAGAATTAAATCAATTCTCTTCTTCCATGCAATGTATTTCGTGGTCTCAACCAACTTATTGTTCTCCTTATAGAATGAAGTCATTTGGTTTGTGGATTGTGCCATAAAAATATCGAATACTTACTTGTCAAGTGAAGATGTTCCTTTGAAGATGATATCTTCAACTTGATGCCTTCTTGATGATGTTGACAATTGAATATGCCTTCTTGGAGATGATTGCTTCCTTGATGATGTCTTCCTTCAAAGATGACAATAATTTTTTTTTAGATGATAAGAGATGTATTTCTTCAAGTATGTTTGAGATGAGATCCTTTCTTCAATGAGAGGGAGATTACCTTTATTTCTTTGATGATGATGGAAATGCTTCTTATTTCTTCCTTTGGATGTATAAATGTAGAATGTGGAGACTTCAAGATGCTTTAAATGTGTTAAGTCATTGAATGGAGGTCTTTAAGGTCTTCTTCTTCTTCCAGGAGTTGAGATGATGTGATCCTTATGATGTGATGGATAGTCCTCCTTGATGCCTTTTGTTTCTCCTTGATCATGTCCTTGTGCTCGGCACTTATGTATCCTTCTTCAATTAGATGATCTTCAAGTTGCCTCTTCTTCTTGATGTTGTCACCTTAGTTATGATACCATGTTGAGAAATATAAGGGCTAGTAGATTAGGTAATTTCTCTTACTTTGATAACTGCTTGTGATGTTATTTTACTTAGCTTTATATACTTGTTATTAAATTCTTATTTCACTTTATTATTATTGTGTTCTCTATCATCAAATAGTGACCAAATAATCAAAATCAATGAGACAAGAGAACACAAAATGTAGGTTGCTAGCCAGGGCCAAAACCTCTCCTCTTGAGAGGAAAACCCACAAGATATCTTCTCCTCTTATAGAATGTTCAGATGACGAATTCCAATACCTATGACCCTTGACAAATACCCCTCCACGACCAAGTCAGCTTCTCCTTTTGATGAGTTTGAACTTCACAAATTCAACCCTAGTCAACGTTGCTTCAACTCTTATGATTTAGGCCTCACTTCTGGATTTTTGTCACTACAACAAGTCTGCAATTTTCATCCCTTCTATACTCACTGTAATTTTGCTCGTGTGACTATTTTAGGGCAGAATTTGAACCTTGTTCTCCTTCACTTGGGGTGCTTCCACTTCCTTAGCAACTCGGCTTCTTTCCTTGATTCTTTGGCTCCAAACTTCAACTTCACTTTGTAAGGTCTGAATCAGGTCTTAATGCAACAATGATAATGCTCTAGATCTCGCACGTGTGGGAATATATAGCCCAAAACAATCCTTCAAAATTTGGTTTTTCTCTCCTTTTTGTTCTCTTTTTTGCTCACCTTCTAGGTCTTTTTCTTTTCTTCAATGAAATTCTTGGATGTGTTTCAAATGAGGTTGAGTGCCTCTTATTTATAGGCTTCTTGGGATCTCTAATAGGTCGACTACTCACAGCTTGTAGGTCGACTTGTCATTTGTAGATTGACTTGCCTTGGAGGGTGACTTTGACACAACCTACGACTCAAATAATTTATCTTGACATAATTCAAGATGCCCAATGGGGTCTTACATATATAACAATGACTCAATATAATTTTTGAATTAATGACAAAATATAGAAGCACTCAATGGGTGCTTGACCTACAAATAAATTAATCTTGAGCATGAAACTCATGCTACAAAATACTAATAATATATTTTCTTTTTCTTTTTACATAAAATACATAAAATCATGATTACATTAGACATTATGAAGACCGAACCTAGTTACACATTTCAACAACAACAAACAATCATAACATTAGCCCTTTTTCATCTCAAAATTTCAAGGAAGTTGCACATGAAAGATAGAAAAGAAAACTTTGCTATTAACTTTAAATTACAACACCAAAATAGTGTTATGATTTACAAATGCGAGAGAGGATGAACACAGTACCACCATTACATTATTTCTCTTAATCCCCCAAAAGATAGTATAATTAGTCCTAGGGAGCCCAACCTGTTGTTCATTTTAATTCTTATTCTAAACAAAGAATGTGCAAAGTGATCATGTGACATGTCTAACTATGCCACACCGATTAGTTTAAATTACAACACAAAAAATTAAAATAAATATATGACAAGTTCATTGATGACCTTTATTTCATTCAAACCTTATTTTATCCTTGATTAAATACAATGCATTGGGCCATAAGCCCATTGGATATTGTTAGTGTTGATCTTCATTCTCAGGATAACTTTCTTGACGAAGAAAAATCCTAAATTACTTAAAACCAATTCCTTTCATTAATTGTTAGCCATACTTTCAAATTTCTCTTTTATACTTGATTTGGCTGCCATGAAATCTCCTAGGGAGCTCCATAATTTGTATTAAATGCATAATCCCTTATAGATTGTCTAACTTTTCAATTTTATAAATTTCTGACACATTACTATTGAACCTAATGCCCCATAGATCCCTTCCAATGAACTATATAACCCACACCCTTTCCAACATCAATCCTCATTTATCCAATACGGCCCATTGTAGCCAAATATATCACCTGGTGCATTTCATGTTACTGTAGTGACTTATTACTAACCTCACCAAATCATGGCCATTATATTTGGCCTCATTTCATTTATACCATAGGCATTGTCTACATGCAATTTTGGGTGTTTATATTGAAATGCACTTCCTCCTTTTATTCAAGTGAAAATCCCAACTCATACTCCTTTGTACCTTCATATGTGCATCCAGATTTTTCATATTCTCTCTCATTTAAACCTTGATACCATGCCATGTTACTATATCCAAGTCACCTACCAAAGGATGATCACGCTACTTGGCATTGTGTTGCACTATGCTGCCACTCTGCCATGTATCTACTAACTCAACCTATCAACATAATCGAGCTTCCTAGTTTAGATACCGCAAGTTGAAGTGGGGAAAACCCATAACATTTCCAACCATTAAGGATAGCAAAATCGGTGCAATCAATCCATCCTCAAGGCTTCCACCAAAGGGTTTAGGGTGATCCCTTAAAACATCCAGCTCTAAAGGTTTCAAACTAAGGATTGTTAATTCCGTCACCGAATTAATGTTGCCTAGGTCCTTAATGGGTATGCCCCAACCTTTTATTAGGACAATCCCTCTAACATCACGACACTAAAATACATGTGCTTATAGAAGTGGACCTTCCATAAGGGGTTAGTGGTAATCTCATGAGAAATTGACTCCAAAAGAGTATAGTCATACTCCCTTGGATAAAAACATATTTTTTGATTAATATAGTCGAGACTTAGATTAATTTATTCCATAGGTTTTTTAATGAACATAAGATATTCCCAACTCTTCTCTCAATAAATTTGAGTTGTCCAAAACCAATGTTTTGAAGCAATGGAAGAGAAGGACCCTTGAACAATTGTATCCATTGAGTTTTATAATATTTTCAAATAAAACATTATCAAACTTTTCTCTTTAGAGCCAAAAATTTTACCATCCCATCTTTTGCATCACACCCAACATGGTTTATATGTTATGATTTTTTGTTTCAAAGTATTCATAAGTGTTTTGTGTTTTCCCTAGCAATCAAGGAACTATAAAATGGCATAGTCAACACATAAAAATACCAAGGAAAACTAAAAACTTCAAGTTGATTTACATTGGTGGATCAAACTTTGGTGAGAAGATAAGGTCTTGAAGTGGAGCAAAAAGCAATCATGATTAACCTATCAAGTCAATATTGATGGCCCATGCACATTAGATTTAATTTTCATGAATTTGAACTTTATCTTATCCCTTTACATTATTTACTTTCCAATATTTTACCCTTTGCTTCTATATGGTGTTATAACAAATCAGGTCTCTAAGGTCCCTTAATCGTGTAGTTCCTTAGAGTATTGGCCTTGCAATATATATGTGTGTGTGTGTGGTGGTATTTTTTCAAATTTTTGCTTTATCTCTTAAACTTTCATGTCTACAAAGTTTTTTTGTTGTGATTATTTGATTTCGATGTTTATTAATGGTTAATGTTTGAGAGATCATTGTTATAGCTTTGTTAAAGACTTTGATACCTTTTTCTTCATTTTGATAAATCCATGTTCTAGCATCTTAGTTTTGTTTAGTATTTTTTGCATGCATTTTTAGGTGAGTTTCATGATGCTAAACATTTTTTTATTTCTATTTATTTTAATTTTATATTGAGAGTATCACAATTGGTATACTCCATCACTCCACTCAAGGCACAACAATTTCATTATCTTCGATGTGGTTTTTCTCGAGTTTTGCAAGGGCTCATTCATAATGGATTACTTCGGACCACTTGATTCTCCTATTTATTTTTATCACTTCACATGAATTTCACATAGAACTCACTATCAAAATACAAACATGTATTTAATTTCAACTATCCAAAATTTAGATATAATATTTTGAATAGTTGTGAAAATTATTTATTATTGACCATCTTATTAAAAATAAAATTTAGCATATTAATTTTTTATTTAATATCTTTTTTTGCATCTTTTCAACAAATTGTAATTTATTTTTTTAATTATAACAAAATACAAAATCTCAAAATTATCCCTTTCTTTAAAAATAATAATAATAACATTTAACTTTATTGTTTTATATTTTTAAAAGTTACTCACATCAAGGTAATAAACCAAAAGTAATTAAATCGCATGTCACCTTTGATAATGTGATTTTAAAGTCACAAAATAATAGTTTTTCTTCTACTGCAAGTAAAATTGATCTTATTCCTAGATTATCCATTAAGAAATAGCCTCATTTTCCATTATCATATCCATTAAGAAATAGTCTCATTGAATATAAATTAATGATGCATAATATTAATATATTATTCAAATATATCAAAATTCAAGTTTGAAATGGGTATTTGTAAAAGATGAAAGTATATTTGATTATGGAATTTTTTTGTCTTATCAAATTCTTTTAAAGAGAAGAGTAAGATTAGCTACTCCTAATAACCCAATCAAATTCTTTTAAAGAGAAGAGTAAGATTAGCTACTCTAATAACCCAATCAAAAAGTACATGCTCTTTTTTAATAAAGTTGTATCATAAATCACTAAAATACAAAGACTATTTCAAAGGTCCCTATATTTTTATCCTTGGTTAAATAAACTACCCTTAATAAGCTAAACGAAAGGTATATGCCTTTTTTAATAGAAGTTATATCATAATGAAGTTGCTAGTAATTTAGAGATACTATTTCAGAGGCTTTTATATTCTTATCCTTTAGCAATGTTAAGGCATAGTTTAATCACCAATGACACAACAACAACTTTATTTGGAGTTGTCAATTGTGTTTAGTTTAAGTGATGAGGAAAATTGTTGTTATCCTTCCCACTCAAGTTTAATTCGTGCATATGACATGTCATGCTCATAATAAATATTTCTCGTGATGGCTTCAAGCCTTATTGTTTGGGCAGTTGCTAGAGAACCACAACATGTATATTCCTTGTATAGAATATAAAGATATTTCTCATGGATAAAAATAAAAGAACTATTTGCAACAAGCCTACTCTTACACCAGAGTAATGGAATGAAAATGTATTGATTTAATGTCAAATGACTTAAGTGAATTTAAAATGTTAAGGTGGTAATGGAAGGTACAACTTAATCCTATGCAATCTCTTGACAACTCCATTTCTAATGACATACCATTTTTCTCACTAAAATGGGAGAAGGGGATGAAACATATTAATTTAATTATAAATGGTTCAAGCAACTTTAAAAAGATGTGAAATTTAAAAATGTAAGAAGGAAGAAAACAATTTGTATAAGAATATGATATTTAGATAAATCCCTTCTTAATCTATTAATTTTATTATTGTTGATACATACAATATTTCCTCATCCTTCAAGAATGCACAACTTGTCATAATTCACTGACCAATTGTTTATTTCTTCTGACAACTCCCATTTCCAATGAGTACCATTTTTCTCACTATGCTGGGGAGAAGGGGATGAAACATATTAATTTAATTATAAATGGTTCAAGCAACTTAAAAGATGTAAAATTGCAAAAGTAAGAAAGAAGAAAAACAACTTGTACAAGAACATGATATTTAGATAAAGCCCTTTTTTAATCTATTAATTTTATTATTGTTGATACATACAATATTTCCTCATCCTTCAAGTAGTAACGCACAACTTGTCATAATATAGGCATCTTCAATTGTTTATTTCTCTTGACAACTCCATTTCCAATGATATACCATTTTTCTCACTAAAGTGGGAGAAGGGGATGAAACATATTAATTTAATTATAAATGGTTCAAGCAACTTTAAAAAGATGTGAAATTTAAAAAGGTAAGAAAGAAGAAAACAACTTGTACAAGAATACGATATTTAGATAAAGCCCTTCTTAATCTATTAATTTTATTATTGTTGATACATACAATATTTCCTCATCCTTCAAGAATGCACAACTTGTCACAATATAGGCATCTCAATTGTTTATTACTAGTGAAAAAGGTCAAATCAATTCAAAAACCATGTAAAGATGGTAAGATTTGAATAGACTAAGAACAAGAAACCTAAAGAAACAAATATGAATGTTTAGAAGATTGATGCTGATTTATGGAAATTTACACTTATGTAACGATAAAAAAATAATAGAAAACCAAAAAAATAAAGGATTAAAGAGATTGAAAGCTCAAGTACAGAAATGTTAAAGAAGTTGTTAATGATTATATAATATTATATGAATGGATGCTAGATAAGAAAAAGGAAGTTTAAAATTATATTAAAAAACAAAAAAGTACAAGCAAACAAAAATCCAAACATTAAAAGGGTAAAGAAAAATTTATGAAAATTTAGGTTTAATTTATGCTACAAATGACATCTGAATAAAGTAGATGAGATAATATTATTAGTGTCCAATGAACAACCAGTTAATGTAACTAGAAAGTACAAATGACCACAATAAGATCAATGTAGGTTAAGTGCATAGTGAGTGTGTGAAAGCAAAAATACAGCTAAGTTAAAATAAGTATAAAATGAGATGAGCGCGAAAACAAACAAAATCATGGCAAGTAGAAAGGATGTCAACGAATATTAGAGCTAGAGATCCAAGTTATATAAGGAAAGAGAAGGCCCCTCAGCAAAGTCATCAATGAGTTTAACAAATCAACAAATTGAGTCATCAATGAGTTTAACAAATCAACAAATTGAATAAGAACATTATAAGAAAGTACCTCAAGTCAAGGGGTTTAGTTGTGTAAACCTGGAAGTTGCCCTAAATCAAGTAGGTCCATCACTCTTAACATCCAAGTAAAGGGTTGGTAGCACGAGTGGTTGGGAGCACGATTTGATCTCCCATCCATCCGGGTTCAATAACAAGGGGGATGTTTAGCTCATTGTAATAATGTGTGAAGAGTAGGTGCTCTCACCTATGTGATGTCTCGACTCTTGCTAAGACATAAGTTATTAGTATATCTAGCTTGTGGGTCATTGGATATACTTTTGGTGTTATAGTAGCAACCAAAAGATTTAATCCTAGGTGTCACCCAAATTATTTGAATGTGTTACCAATTCATCATGATTCAAAAAGCAACAAAAGAAAAACATCCAAGGTAAAGGGGAAACTCGATGTTCGAGTGAACCCAGAGAATGGTACTTCGTGCAAAGAGAACCTAGCTCTAGGACCTCGTATGATGTTATCTTTCCTAGGCTCTAGAGTAGGGGCAATTCAAAAGTGAATTCAAGGGGGTCGGGTTATGATGTAACCCATGGGCTCACCACTCTCGTATGGACCTCAGATTGTCTTTCACTGCCATACATGGATTAAACAACAAAGTGGAAAGAAGTGATTCGTATTGGGCTCTCAATGGAGGATTCCCTATAAGGACTACAAAGTGTACCTGAATATCTCCCTTCTGGTAGGTGGAAAGGGAACCACCTGAGCAACAACAAACACAGTGAAACTTCCCTTTGATTTCTTAATAATTAGGACAAAGGAAAACGAGATGCTCCTCTATATCTATTTCTTCCAAGTGGCATTGTTGGCAAGTCCTATTAATGCGTGGGATGTCTTGATAATGAGATTAAATTTCAAGATACGTCATTCTTAGAAGTGCTAGTATAGAGATCAAGAAAGAAAAAAATTGAATTGCAATGTGCATCAAGAAGGGCAACAGATACGTAGATGAAGAACTAATCGCATCTACACTGCTGATGAATTTGGGATGCTTTGAACATAATTTGAACTTGATAAAAATGATCAAATGATACTGTGATTCTATATGGGGTTTACACAACATAAAGATTGCCTATATGAATGTAATTTTGATGAAAATAACCTATTACATTTGCAGAGAGGAAATTCTCACAATTAAGGTTTATATTTTATGGCATCGATAACTTAAACCTATCCTGACTCCCAACTGCAAATATCATCAGAATTAACAAAATAAATATCTTTACTCAACATGACAAAATTACCCATGGGCACAAAAAGACACAATTACGGTTTATCTGAACACCATGTGGATTATGGGTGTAACAAACTAGATGATGAAAACGTCAATACCCAGACCGTGAAAACATTTTTACAGGTCTATTGTAAATCATATTTCGACAGTCGGGCTGCATTTTACAAACTTTTAGTTAGCTCTACATGACAGAAAAATATTTTATTGTAACGATATTGATTGCTGTTGTTGTGAGACATATGAGCACATCGTATAATGAAAAAAAAAAGTGATCGAATAGTTGAACATGCTTGTCAAAGTTGATCCCGGTCAACCCCTCTCACAGTGGTCAATATCCAGACTGGCCATGAAAGAACTTTCAGGTGGAAGCCATTGTAATGCAAGAATTTATATCGAACAAAAAAATAAATGACATCGTTCAGGACTTTTTCCTTTTCCTGCTTTCATTGATTGGTAAGTAAAAATCTTTCATAAAAATTAAACATAAAGTATCTACGTCATCAATTTTAATGATAGTGATAGCATGCATTGCATTAGATATCAAATGACTGATGGAAGGGAGCCCACACTACATGTTTCTATATCTAGAAGAACAAGACAGAAGGATATGATTATCAAATGAATCCAGCCCGTATGATATAAATATAAGTGTCCAGAAAAAGTGGGTTGCGCTTTACAGAATTTAGACTACTCTAGAAATAATCATATCATTATCATGATGCATGTAGGAACTCAGCGTATCATCATCGTTTTTCATGGAGCTTCCGAATCAAATCATTTGGAAAAACAATTTTGTTTTTACATTTAAACAAGTAAGCGAGCTTTAACAGCATACTGTGCTCGTTTTGAATTTTCAAATTGAGACTGCAACAATGATTTCAAAATTAAAGTTCTGTGCGTGTAATTTGCACTCCCAGATACAGGCCAAAATTTCTTCAATTTCACATCTTGTGAAATTAAATCACTAGTCTAGCTAAAGTAGAACCCTTCTAATTCCCAACATGATTTATGGCTTCATTATCAACTGCTACGTAGCCAACAAGTTACAAGATAAAGTGGGTAATGTTGAGAGTATCTAGGAATTCTACGATAGTAGTTATAGCTTTCATTTGTCCAGTATGGTTTAGTGTGTTGTCTGATTTCTGATGATTTGGAATACACAAAAGATGGTAACTGAAATCGATTGAGCAAGGTCAGATGAACATCACATCCTGGTCGGCCTTCATATCCATTGCTGAGATAAAACCTGAACTCCTCCTCCAAATCAGCCATATCAATACAAATGTTTTTCTTCAGTCTTAGTCCCCATAAAAAATAACAATGTGGCTCCTTTACATCCTTGTCAAAATATGGGAATGGATTTGGATCACAGTATGCTGGAAGCTTTTCAAACTGCATTGCAAGAAGTATACGTTAAGATTAAATATGCAGCACTGAAAAGAATTCACTACTTCGAAAATATCTAGAGTTTTCTTGTAAGAAGACATCATTTGGAGCAATTTTATAATTGCACGTTATGATGTGTAGCTGGGCCAAAACTAATGTAATTACCTTCAAGAGAAGATGACGGAAACGTGATTCAACCCACCCTCTCCAACTCCGAAAATCATCTTCATCTGAAGCCGTAACATGGATTTGAATGAAATATTCATAACTAGAGCAGAAAGGAAACCGTTCAAAGAGTACATTCCAGTCACCACTATTTGGCAAGGTGCTCCAATTTAACTCCATTTTCTGCAAGACAACCAAAAACATATATGTTGATAAATCAATTTCCTCATCATCAAAAGACAATCAGCCAAATAGCAAAATCATATGGTGTGTTTAGAAAAACCAACCATTATTGCATCCCAGCCACGTGAAAATTCTGACTTCAGTTTTTGTAGGGTGCTTCTTGTAACATTGTAACTGCAGCAACTATAGGGATACACTGGTATGATAATTGGCATATGGTGATGTCTATCTGATCCATCAGAATAATCAGGCTGGGTCTCCATCAATGTCACTGGAGTTGGCCACTGCCAATGTGCATATATCCAAAAAAATCTTGAAACCAGCATACTGACAGTGGCATTTGGAAACATTTGGCAAACACGTGCAACAAGCACAGCCCAGTGTATTCCTCCAAGAAACCCAAAAGTCTGAAATAAAGTTCAACTTCCTATTATTACATTAATGAAGACCACAAGCCAATAATTGGACTACGACAGTGCAGAGCATTGAATATTACAAAATCATCAGAATCAACGGAAGCTCATCTTACATGTGAATATATTCCTCTCCTCCTTGCCCAAAACTTGATACATCTTAGGGTGGAACGGAAGTTCTGCAAATTGTTAGCAACAAAAGACAGTGAATTTAAGTCACAACGGAACTTGAAACGCATCATCATCCTCAGAAATAAAAACCCTAACCAAGCATTAGAATTGGAGATATTTCATAAGCATGACAAAATAAACTTTATGGAATCGAATGCGGCTATCAACAGCATGCAATAGAGATACAAGGAAAACTGTAGACTTCTTAGAAGCCATCCCTATCAGACCAAAAAGAGGGTCAATTCACTTTTTTATTTTGAGTGTGGCCACTTACGGCACACTTTGACAAGATCTGCTTTTCATAAATGTTAACAGGAAACACTTTCTGAGCTCAGATTGACAAGAGGAACCACTTGATGTTGTCACCAAAGCAATCTTGAAATTCTTTTAAATGGTATTCGGCAAAAGTTAAAACACATGAAGTTGTTCCTGAAATTCTTAATTTGAAAGGATGCAAACAAGACTGCAATAAAGACATTTAGAAGCCACTTTTTTTGTAACTGATTTTATTGTTACTATTCATCATTTGTATTGTAGAGCAATACACATCACACAATATTGAATATAGATAAAGATAAATATCAATGATGACATCATTGAGCATAGGAGGATCAAAACTTTCCCACTAAACAAGTTACACTAGTTGCCAAACAATAGCCACTTTCACTTATTCCTAGGTTCAACTGATATGATATGTAATATCATATATATCATCATTGGTAATTATTATTAAATGCGCACTAAACATGCAGCAGGAGCTATCAAAAAATAGCCACTTTTATTCACCATACATAACTCAAAAGGATGCCTTCTCCCCTATCGAAACAATCCTTCATCATCATGATACAACAATATTCCCATATATTTCTGAACTTCTTGATGATGCAAGGTGTTAGTGTTAAAATTGGACAACTAGGTCCAAACTCCGGGTTGCGCTGCTCAGATGACGATCACAATATTTTTATTGGATTCCTCTTTCGAAGAGGTGTAAGATTGATCTAAAGATCATCTCGATCAGATGAGCAGAACATGTACTTTGAATTAATTCCACTTACGTGCTAGGTCGGCCTGAAATAAAATATAGACATAAATGTCTTGAAGGACGTGTCACACACCCCCAAAGATTCCTATATATTGGAGAGACTTAGAGTTCATTTGACACACATTGGTGTGGAGGAATTCTCTCTCTCTGATAGCGTTGGAGCTGCGTAATATATGGACTATTCTTTGTTTTAGTTGTTCTGAGGTGATGTGTGACACGCTTGGCTGAATGACCTATTGGAGACTTTGCTAGTAGAAGCATCCTGCTGATCGCCGTAACGCCACCATTTATCATCTCTGTTTTGGCTTGTCTTCTATCGATCTATTAGTATGTTCTATCTTCTTTAGTATTATGCCCTAATATGAAATGGCATAGAACATATGCAGAAATTAACATGGTATCAGAGCTTGGAAGAAGACAACGCCTACAATATAGGGCAGCTAGATAAGGGTTTTGCTTAACGCGTTAGGGTTACTTGTATTTCTGAACCACAGCAACGGATATACGGCGGGATATCGTGCTTGATGAGGGTGACACTAGAAAAACGTTGCCAAATAGAGAAGAGCAGAGAAGTTGCAGCAACAGGAAGCACTCAGAAGATAGCATGTTCAGTTTGTCTGAGACCCTGTGTAGTCATGCATAACAGAAGCTGGCCAAGATTTGAGATAGATTGGGTTTAATTATTTTTTTCTTGATGAATGCCGAGATTTGAGACATATAGGGTTTAATTCTTTTATTTTACGGAAGGATTCCGCTGGGTTTGTTTGAACAGGGATTCCAAGCCCCTTTTCGGTCCTATTTCTGATAGAGCTTCTGAATTTTAATGCAGACTTTAACTAAAGCATTTTGTGGCATGTGAATCTGAGTTCTGGACAGAAGTCTTTTTTGGGCATACCTCAGATAAACTTCTTGCCTCTATCTAGCGCAGACTCCCTCACATTGTTCCAAATTCTATGGGAATAATTATGATCTGATCTCAACTCCAGAATTCTTTTTAGAATTTTATGTTCGTAAGATTTCTGAACGAAATGACGGATGAACTACAGTCTATCCTGGGATCTTTCGATGATACTAGGGTTCTTACATACGCAGACGTCGATGAATTCTTTCAGAATCTCAGAAGGAAGAGACGGCGTCTAGAGTGAATTTGTTAAAATTCATAAATGCTCGACAAAACATAACTGGTTGTCTCCAAAGATAGCGTGCACCTCGTCAAAAGACGTCACAAGCCTGATCGCAAAGGTTGGATGCCGACAAAATTGAAGAGGTTGCCATCAATAATCAAAATCATTAACACGAAGAGCATAGATAATATTTGTCTTATGCGTACAGTGGTGATGTCTCGAGCGGCATTGGACGCGGCAGCGGTAAGCTGATATAGTTGCAAGTGGACGTGTGACGTCAAATCTGGTATGTTGTCATGACCGTCGGATGAACCTGCGGATATATAATTGTATGCTGTCATGCCGTCGAACGATCCTGCGAACATATAATGGAAAATAATCGACGCGCCATGGATCTCTCATGCCACGGGGGTCTCGCTCGCATAGATCTGCGAGTGTGGACCCGTTTGAACATTCAACCACTCATATTAAGAAGGATGCAGGCCAATACGTGGGTTCATCTTTGTTCGCTGCTCTGTGTCGAGAGACATGATGGCAGATCACCAGATAATTTCAAACTGTTGTTCCTGAACTGGAAACTAGGTGTGAGCCAGTGTCACATGAGCCACAGACGGTTCTATTAGAATTATGATATGCAGAATATATGGGTATCGTTGCATTCTCTATCCCCCACATGGTTTCGATTATATATATAAGCTATCATCACATCTCAGTGTAGTGACTCTCAATATTTGTTTGGACCCTCTGCACTATGATATATGGGTACATGGCATCAAAAATATAGATTCGTACACAATGTTGCTATGTTGAAATGCAGAACCGTATGGCCGCACATATGTATAGATGTATTACAGGTACGACATCAGTAGTGATATTCATACATAGCTTCAGATAGCAGTTGCAGAGGCCTTGTTGGTTTAATATCTGTCATGACTTCAATTATGATGTAACTCTCGATGGAGGTACCTTTGTATCTATGTTTTTTTTTTTTCCTCAGTAAACATATATGACTCGTTGCACAATTCATATACACAGAATATATATAATACCTTGTTCCTCTGCAACATAGTCGGCATCTATCTACAGTACTTATCTATTATATAGGTGGCATAAGCGAACTATCCAGTGACTGGCATCAACCCTTGTGACTTGATATGTCTATGATCTTGGAAAGAAATCCAATTGAACCCACCATGAATGAACTTGCCAAAACTTGAAATTCTTGATTAAGGAATTCATGGTTTTTAATTCAAGTCAGCGATAGTCTGTGGAAGATTGTTGGAAGACTGTTTTCTGGGCAAGAAAACCATCTTGACTAGGCTGCAGGCTTGTAGGTGGCATATTACAAGGTCACCGGGGCTGCAAGAGGACAAGAAGGTTGGATCATGCCCATGATCATTCTTTAGAGACTGTCTCATACCAAGAACTTCAGCCCATTCATAAGGCACCTTGCCTTGCCTTGGCTGCAGTTTCAGAAGGTTGTCCAATGACTGGTTAAGTGGACGGTACAGTCTGCAAAATAAACTACAACAGTGTACAACAGTTTCAGTAAAGCAGGGACAGAAAATAAATAAGTTTTTCATTCAAAAAAAGCTGAATGTAAAGATTCCGGGCACAGTTTATATGTTGTGCACTATGGTTAGAAATCAAGATGAGGCATGCTCATCAGTAATGACTGATGTGCACTTATGACTGTGCCAGGTCTGCATAACGGAAACGTATCACATAAAGTATGGACTGACATGACGAAGGGTAAAATTCTGTGACTGGAACATCTGTTCCTAGATCTGTGCAATTTAGGAGACAAATTGCAAATCTGAGATCTGAAGACTTGAAGCCCTAGATCAGTGAACTTTTAACTGTAAATCTGAAATTGAGAAGAAGTGTTGGATGAGATGCCAGATGTAGTAGATGAAGCTCTCAAATGCAGAATTATGAAAGAAGGAATCATGTTTGGATTCCCAGTTCGGTAGGTAACAGTAATGAAGGCTGGTTGAGGAAGCTACAGCAGACCTCCTCAGAATAACAACACAAGCTGAGGCTTGATTGATATATTATCCCTGTTGAATAGTGACATAGATAGATACCTATGTAGCAGTAAGCATGTGACAATAACAGTTTCACATTGGAGCGCAATGGTAAAATGTGTTTCTGCAGCCCTCAGACACATTGTTGGAATCTTTAGCAAAAGACAGTAGTCTTGGATGGTTTTGTCTATGGAGAATAAATCTCCTTTCGAAACTGGTGTCTGGGATGCCCTCATTTAAAATAGATGTCTTCTCTCGAGAGAGAAACTGGCATTAAGATGTATATTCTCCTGCGCAGATACCATTGCTGAATGGACGAAGATCCTCATGGCCCCGGACATATGGCTTCAGAGGGGGAAATTCCGGAGGACAACTAAGAAGCCATATAAATACCAGGGGTATCTAGCTGCCATGGATACAAATGAGCCTGGATCATTTGAAGAAACTATAAAACATCAAAGTCTGCATTGTCACCTCGATATAAGATCAAGCATGGATCTGATGGGAAAATGTGTCACCTGAAGGCACTGATTACTATTGCACCTATAATCTATTATTCCCCTTGCTGCTACACTAGGACAGAATCTTCATCAAATGGATGGAAGGACTGCATGATGCAATAAAGGAAGAGATGTATGTTGAGCAACCTCTGAGGTACGAAGTCCAGGATAGGGACACCCTTGTCTGCAAGTTGAAGAAATCCCTCTATGGGTTGAAGCAAGCACCCAGAGCTTGGTACGAGAGGATAGATAGCTACTTGATGAAGCTGGGCCTCACTCGAAGTAATGTTGATCCGAACCTTTACTTCAAGGTTGTCAAGGGAAAACCTCTCATCCTGGTGCTATATGTGGATGACCTCTTCCTGACAGGTGCTGACCCTCTCATTCATCAGTGCAAGAGGGAGCTCGCTACTGAGAGTGAGATGAAGGACCTAGGACTGATACACTACTTCCTAGGCATGGAGGTCTGGTAGAGACCTGGCGAGATTTTCCTTTCTCAAGGAAAAGAAAGGAAAATACATTGTGAAGCCTCTGGAAAGATTTAGCAAGTCCGTGTCGACATCGATGGAGCTCAACTTCAAGAAGTTGAGCAGCAGTGCTGCTGGACCCGTGTTAGCAAATCCTACTGAGTATCGTCAACTCGTAGGGGCCCTGATGTTCTTAGTAAACACCCGTCCGGACGTATGTTGTGCAGTGAACACTTTGAATGAACACATGGTTGATCATAACATTCATTAGGTTGGTGCCAAGAAACTCTTGAGATATCTCTGAGGCACGATAAACCATGGGCTGAGATACACTGCCAGGGATATGACACTCCATGGATATACTGATGCCGATTGGGCTGGCAGTGTGGTGGATCGTAAGAGCACATCGGGATGCCGCTTCAATCTTGGTTCTGCTTCGATCTCATGGATGAGCAGGAAGCAGAAGTCAGTGGCTTTGAGCACCATAGAGGCCGAATACATTGCATCAAGTATGGCCTGTTGTGAAGCAGTCTGGTTGCGAAAGCTCTTCAGTGAGCTATTCGAGCATGTGCTAGATACCACGGTGATACTCTGTGATAATCAGAGTGGGATTCGCTTGACTGAGAATCCTGTGTTCCACGACCGATCAAGCATATTGATATCAAGTACCATTTCATCCGAGATATGGTACAGCGAGGCGCCGTAAGGCTCGATCATATAGGAACTTATGAGCAGGTCGCGGATATTCTCACTAAGCCCCTGGGGAAGGTCAAGTTCCTAACCTTCCATGAGAGACTTGGTATCGTGGAACGACCCTATGATGTGGGTCCTGTTGGACGAGGAGCTCTGGGGGGCTTTGGGGACAGCTTCTCGGAGCTATGAGCAACCACAAGGCTAGGCTTGCCAAACCTTGTTGGTGCACTTGGACCCCACCGTTGTGATTATTGAGTTGGTTCACCTCTCATTATCTATGCCCCGTATGCATCCTACCCATTGAGTTCAAGACTCATGGGAAGTACCTCTCATTTGGCCAATGAGGTGGGAAAAGCTAGAGACTAGTAGCAAAGACTGATGGACGCATCAGAGATTTCCATACTCTCTATCTAGGATAGCACGGTCCAACCACCTGATATGGGATCAAGTCTAGTGAGGTCTCGGACCTCTGCCTGACTTCGGGTCAGATGAACCAACTTCGTATTGGTTGGAGACTCTTTGTGAGTCCGATAGAGGTTTTGACCTCTTGGTTGAATCTGTCAGCCGAGTATGATGTCTTTGTGACTGACCCATTTCTGTTTTGAAATAAAGAGGCCAGCAAAGCAAGTTACGGCGAGATGACACACGATGTTTGGATTGCACTAGTGGACAGAGTTCTCCCTAGTTGAGAGAGTGTTAAAATTGGACAACTAGGTCCAAACTCCGAGTTGTGCTGCTCATATGACAATCGCAATATTTTTATTGGATTCCTCTTTCTGAGAGGTGTAAGATTGATCTAAAGATCATCTCGATCGGATGAGCAGAACATGTACTTTGAATTTATTCCATTTATGTGCTAGGTCGGCTTGAAATAAAATATAGACTTAAATGTCTTAAAGAACGTGTCACACACCCCCAAAGATTCCTATATATTGGAGAGACTTGGAGTTCATTTGACACACATTAGTGTGGAGGAATTCTCTCTCTCTGATAGCGTTGGAGCTGCGTAATATATGGACTATTCTTTGTTTGGGTTGTTCTGGGGTGATGTGTGACACGCTTGGCTGAATGACCTAATGGAGACTTTGCTGGTAGAAGCATCCTGCTGATCGCCGTAACGCCACCATTTATCATCTCTGTTTTGGCTTGTCTTCTATCGATCTATTAGTATGTTCTATCTTCTTCAGTATAATGCCCTAATATGAAATGGCATAGAACATATGCAGAAATTAACAGTTAGTTAAGTTGGTTACGACTCAAAAACTTCTACTTAGGATGTGATTCTCTACACTTGTAACAAAATACATTTGAACAACTGTTACGGAAGTATGGGGTGGTATTTCAATTCCCGGCACATTGGCTTTTTTATATACCTAAACCAAGATGCCATGCTGCTATGGAATCGATTTCCCTTGAATATGTAGGAATTGGGTATTCGGCTAATGGATATAGATATGGATATATTTTAGCATGTAGTACTAAGGATATGTGGCAATCAAGTTATGCACTCTATGCAGATGACAAGTCACATCGTTTTGGGACATCATATGGCTTCAAAGTTCAAACCTCCCACATCATCTTAATATGAATCCATGAGTCAACCTCATAATATTTTGACTCTCATTGTCAGATGGGAACGAAATTATGAATCGATATTGCCTCTGGCAAATGCGTCAAGACATACTTCTAACTGTTCTTCTGTGTTAATGAACCCTTCACGTGCTCAATGAGAGTAGAACCATTATGGTAATGAGGGGCCATTCCTCCTTTTACTTAGCTAGATTTCAATACTCCTTGTATCAATAAGAAATGGAATCATGGCATCAAAGAATATTAGGCACAAATCCCAGACTGAGATCGATCTACATCATAGTGATACAACATATCAAGAGGTGACTAACCTTTTCTACCAATAGTTTGGTTCATATGACTATCATGAAACTTGGCTATGAGTAGCCATGTCCACAATGCATTTCGAACTCAATTTACCATCCTTGGGCCTTCTTCATGTATGGCTCATGATATCATGCATGCACAAAATAAGTTTTCACATCACGAACTAATATATAAGAAAATTGGCACACTATATCAATATATACGTAATATCCCCAATTTTGATTTTCTGCATTAGAGACTATTTTTGGAAGAGGAGGAAATTCCGGCATTGGAACTTGGGAGGAAAAAGGGAAATCACAGTTTTAGTGGAGAGTGGGGACCACAAAGAGAGAAATTCGACCCAAGTGGCAATTTGCACTAGTGAGAAGAGAGAGGGAGTGTGAATTAGTGGAAGGTGGGGACCACCAAGGGAAAGGGGGTCAACAATTATAAATAGAGCTTGGGGGCCTCCATTTGGCATCTTTGATCATTTTTACAAATCAATTCTAGTTCTCTTGAGTTGTTTAGCCAAAACAACCCGTGTTGTTTAGCGCAAGGAATTCCCAAGCGGGAATTCCAACCTCTCTTTCGGTGGACTTCAAGTGCCACCCTAAGGAGGAATTTCTGAACTCATGGGAGGTAAATCTGCTGGAGATTGTGGTACCTTTCAGCCCATTTCTCAGCCAGTTCGATTGTCATTTGATCAGTGTCCATCTCGGCCGGTTTGGTAACGGACAGGCTGCCGGACCGGTTTTTCTACCTAGCCGATCTGGGCAAGGGTCTGGCTCAGTCTACCAGGCCGAATCTGATTAGGACCGGCCTAGTTTTAAAACATTTATCTAACCCATAGGAGAGCTACTTGCTTCTCAGAGGATGCGCAACCTTCCTTTAATTAATCCCATCCCTTTCACAGTAAAAGCTAACACTGATTCTTACCATAACATTAGCAATGTGTGCACTATGTAGTTGATCTGTATTCTTCTTTTTCTGCATCAAAACCAGGGTTATAATACTATACAAGTAAATGAGAATATATGTGGCTCACTTTTCAAGACCTTATTTTTATTATACTAGAACGATTCAAACTATAAAACTGGTTAAGACTTTGTAAACCTATTTACTATTTAATTATATATATAAAAGCATAAACTCTCTGTTTTACTGAACTTTTACATAGTCAATTAGGTCTAGTCCAGGTGTTTGAGGAGAAATGATCTTGCTTGCGACATGTCTTCATGAACCGTTTTTTGTTGAGGCTGTGAGCCATGAGAAATATCTTACCCTTGCTTGCAGGCTTGTGAGGTGCTTGGCTACATGTTGACCAAAAAAATCGGTTTTATGTAACTATTGCTATTCATGCATTCATACAACATAAAATTTATTGTTCATGCATAAATGCTCTTACATGTGTACATAAATAGATTCATAGATGAATCTGTACATACGTTGCTATTTTGTTGCATCTATTGTTCTGAAGTTGTGATATACTGGTGAGTTGCTCATTAAATGGCAATGACATTCGAAATATAAGTTCAAGGTTATACTAAACAGATTGCATTCAAATGACATGCATGCACATCATAACACAGACAAAAATTATATTTTTTGCACGAAACAAGGCTTTTCTCTGTTAAATGAGAATGCAATGTATGTGCACCAATGACAGCCATTAACAGAAATACATACACAAGTTGAACGTCTCATTGTGTGGTCCACCAAGTCTTCACCTTTATAGAGGCTTAGTGTTCACCATAGTATAGGTTTTTAATACCATAAGTTTTAGCACTTAGGTTTTGCACCTTAAGGTTTGAGTTTAGGATTTAAAGCTAGACTATTTTGTTAGGTTTTCAAACCTTAAGTCTTAGTTTTGACATATGTTTTAGGTATTTAGGAATAGGACTTCACATTTCATAAGGTATTTCATAGGAAACCTTAGAACTAGGTCCATAAATACCATGTCCCATTTTACACCTTTTTCATCCAAATTCGAAACACATGACGACCTTGACACTGAAGAACCTTTTCACTGACAAAACTGGTGAAACTACGTGTATGAAGACTGAACTGGAGATCGAACTTCTGGAGCTGACTGGACCTTTCTGCTGAAATGTACTGAACAAGATCCTCCTGGATCAGAATTGTAGAAGCAATCCTTGGTCGTACAAACTAGCCATCCATTGAAATTGATTTTACTATAAGCTATTATTTATAGAGGGTTTAAACCATGGGGGATACTCATATGGGAGACAAAGATAAGATAACATAATTATATAGATGTCCAATGGATGACCAAAAAGGTACGTCAATGGGACTGAAGGAAAAAAAGGTGCAATCAATGATAAGCACCTGCAAGAGTACCTAATGCTACTCTGAAAGCATAAAATAAGCCAAACAAACAGATATATGAAAAACATTTTAAAGAGCATAAACAAGTAATGTCGTAATAAAGAAAGAAAAGGAATAGGGACAAGATATAAGTTATAACAGTCATTCCCTAACACAATATCAGCATCATAGATGAAAAACGAGTCTTTAGTTTCTCATACTACATAGTTGTAAAAACATGCAAGATATTCTTCCCTTTTACTCAAAACTTGATTGGGATATATGATCAATCACTAACCCCAAACTAAACACTCTTCATATAGCTTTTTATTAATCTGCTCGTCTAACATGAAGGATCATCAATAAAAAAATATATATATATGATGTGTCTTCAAGCAACATGCAACTATACTCAACCGCTCATCTTGAGTACACAATATTATGCATCTTCAATGGTGATATGAATTCTCACTATGCGAGCCACCCTAAACATGGTGAAACATGCCTATTAAAATTCTGAAAATATACTCTCCTCAACTTCATGATGTAAACTTTCTTGCTAGAGACCAAAGAAGACTTAACAAACTTACATCCAAGATTCTATCACGAAAAGCAAATTATCTCCATTTTTCAGACTTCTAAGTTCTAAATGTTTTTACCATAATAAGATGTTTTGCCCCTTAAAATATTGGACGTTTGGATAATAAGTCTCTTTATAGCATATGTTCTTCATTGACATTTAAATCTTTCAATTAAGGGAATCAAACCAAATGTTACAATTTTTACCTCAATCTTGGGTACTAGCTGAAGGATCCGTGCTGTAACTCTGCATCCATTCAAACTTTTGACAGTTGTATCATCAATATTCTCAAGCAATTTTTCATCGAGAATATCCATATCCTGCACCCATACTGATGAAAATTATGTTCTGCACACAGGATTGAATATCAAAGGGCAGGAAAATCTCATTGTCCACTCTCTTTGCCAATCAGCTAACAATGAAAAATTTGCAAAGAGTCAAAAATAACAAGAATGCAAATGAATATTCCCTTAAACTACTCATTCTATTGAAAATTTGAATGGATAAATCAACTGAATAATTGCTTAAAGAAAAGGTGATAAGAATATCCATATCCTGCACCCATACTCATGAAAATTATGTTCTGCACACAGGATTGAATATCAAAAGGCAGGAAAATCTCATTGTCCACTCTCTTTGCCAATCAACTAACAATGAAAATAATTGCAAAGAGCAAAAAATAACAAGAATGCAAATGAATATTCCCTTAAACTACTCATTCTATTGAAAATTTGAATGGATAAATCAACTCAATGATTGCTTAAAGAAAAGGTGATAAGACTACAAAACAAACATGAGAAGCTGGGAATCAATGCCCAAATACATATGTTGGTCAATTTGGCTTGCTCGAAACAGAGCAATTTTCAAAGGGGAGCAATATTTATCTTCAACGGTGGCTCATAAAGCATCGTGTCTTCTGTTTGAAGCAATTACAGCTCGTGGATATAAACTATCTGAGTTGGAAGAAATCTCTCAACCTGAAAAGAAGTGGATCAAATTAGGCACCCCATCCCACCAAATCGGAAGCACTAAATTTAGACCAATTTCAAAACAGAACCAGCTCATTAGAATGGACTCTGAATTTCAACGCTGGCGAACAAGCAAAGGGCAACATTTTCTGTTTTTCGATGGAGCCTCAAAAGGCAATCCAGGGGTGGCAGGAGCAGTAGGGGTTATCTTTCGCCCCGATGAACAAAAGGAGCTTAAATTTGCCTGGGGATTGGGCATCTCGACCAATAACCAAGCTGAATACTTAGTGCTGTGGCAAGGACTGGAATGGACATTCACAAAAAAAAATCTAAGATTCTGGTTTTTTGTGATTCAATGCTTGTGATACAGCAAGTTCAAAAAGCCAAGGAAAACTTTAATCCCTCCCTCCCTACGGTTCTTCAGAGGATTATTCACCTATTGCATCAATTTGAATACATTAAATTATATCATGTGTATAGAAATAATAATTTAGAGGCAGATGAAATGGCTAAGAAAGGGACAACTCTGTCTCAGTGGACTATGGAAATAGAACTAGGTTCAAAGTGTTATAAACCAATTCCTTGATCATTATGAAACAAAATCCACATTATACAATCGAACTTTCCAATCTCTCCTGTCGGAAAATTCGGACAATACCCATCGGAATCAAGCCGTTTCAACTGTAGCATTCTTGGGTGTCGAGATTATTCAATCCCTTGGCAGCCTTGAGATATGGAAGCCAGACCAAATACCAGGGATGTAATTCCATAGAGGTGGAGCAGGCTCAATTCATGGATAGCAACACCTGCAGTACTCAAGCGGTACACGCACGAACAGGTGGACGCAGGCTCTCTCCTCAAAAAGCAGATTGTGGGGGTGGCTCATGAATTGTTGGTCTATGACTCTACTCAAATGCGATGGGCCTTAAATCTCCTTGGCCCCCTCATTGTGCTCTTCCCTTGGCAATCAATACAGCATTCTTTCAGGGAGGTTCAACGATCATGGCAAATCTGCATTCAATTCTTCTGCAATGGCCCCCATGGATGGAAGGAATTATATATTTGCTGCAGTCGCTCTGATAAGGGTTCAGGATAATCCTATATGGAGAGAGAACAGGAGGCAGAGTCTTTCTCAAATCACTTGGAGAGCACTGTCACGCTGTGGTATAGCAATGGAGGGAAGAGATGACGAGGCCCATATCCTTTGCACAGGAGATTGAACGTGCTTCTGGACAGGTTAAAGACGGCCTCCAAAGGGTTGATCTGGCAGTGTCAAGGAGGATTGAAATGGAAGAGCATTGGATGCAAATTAAGACAAAATTGTTGGAATCGAAGCTGGTTTTGCTGGAGGGAAAAGTTGAAAAACTTGAAATGGAATGCAAGACAGGATGATTGTGATGGAAATAAGGATGATAGAGCTGGAGCAGAAATTCAAAACTGAGCCTCAGGAAAAAGACACAGATGCAGAGTCTACTGAGGAGCCTGAGAGAAAGCAGATGAAGCTGGATTGGAAGCAATAGAAGGAATGCCAAGCATCTGCTCAGACTGCTGAATCTCTCGCAGAGGGACCATCCAATGTCAGTTAGAATTTTGTTTTTGCAATGCTATGTAAACATATATTGATACTAGGTGTCTTTTTCTTAGTCTCTAGAAGGTATATTTCAGAATCATTGGTAGAAAGAGTTGCAGGCATAGGCTGTCTGCATTTTGGCGTTAACAATTCAATGTCTTTGAATAACAGTTTGAATTTTGTATGGGACCTGGGCCAGAATCCAGTTTTTTGATAATACAACTAAACTGGCCGTTTCTTTAAAAAAAAAAAAGAAACTACAAAACAAACATATACACCTCAACCCTTGAAGCAGAAAACAAATACTATCAACTATATAGGCAGGAAACTACATTCACGAATAATAACCAAAGAGAAAAACATCCAGAATCATTGTGCATCTCTGCTAATAAAACATGTAATATCAACTGTCATATATGGTACTAAGTGCTATGCAGATTGCCATTAAATGACAGCTTCAAGCCCGCAAAACAGAACAACACTAATTCCAAAGTCAGTAATCACATGTTTTATATTTCAAATTAAAATCATACCTCAAAGGAGAACAAAGGGAAAGGATGTAGAGGATGAATCATGAAACACAAGTGACAACATGACAACAGAATGCCTAGTTTTCGATATAGGCAGGCATGGATCAAGATTGTAAAACTGAAGCTGAATCCACATACCTGGCTTTAGAGTTAGTTCAAAAACTATGTCCTGATGTTGGTCAGCGAATTGGAATTTAGAAAAGATTACACATCTAGTAAAACTGATCCATAACAAATGGAAATAATTTAGGGAGGAAACTGATAAAAGTTTCTACTTAAACAATACAAATAGTACATGTACCAGGGCAGCAGAACCATTCAATAGATAGAATGGAAAAGAAATGGGTCCAACTATAAGTGAATTAGAATCTAATAGAAGAGTTTGAAAGCATCATTAAGCAGGGTCATTTCAAGTTCAAAGGACTCTAAACCTTAATCTGCAAGCCTGCCTTTTTTATAAAGCCGCTAACAGATCCCCCATGGGGGAGAGAAAGAATCTTTAATATAGTTTACAATTACAACTGATGGCCTTAAATGAAAAGGATAATTCAGGGATGAACAAAAAAGAAGCAGCATTGGGAAATTTCTCAGAGAACTCTTCACTACTTACTTGGCCTCAGCAAGTCAGAGATGAAGTCAATGAACCAAGTTCAATGTATGTGTGCCAACAAAGAAATCAGTGGCACTGGTGATGCTCTTTGGAAAAATGGAGAGAAAAATTGCAGGCATGAGAACCATAATTTTCTAAGTCTCCCATTACCTAATGAAGCTAACAGAGGAAGTGCAAGCCATTCCAAAGTTGGACACGGAGAAATAGTTGCAATTTCACTGTTTCCAGGTAATTGTATAGAAGATAGATACCACCTCAATGATCTGTATTCACATGGATATAAAAGCACAAACCTGTAGATCTTATGAATTTAAGGACAGAAAACCCTTGAGGAGAAACCCCAGAGCATGAGGGTCAGCCAGCTGATGAATGAATTCCTGGGATAAGCCCTGGCTTCTGTCATTTTTTTTCTCTTTCTTCTCTGCGCATCTTGGTCTTTGCATGTCAATGATTTTTGTCTTTAGATAGTTGTAAAACAGGACAAGTAATGGTTAATATTGTTAGTACTAGAAGACATACTATGTTCTAGCAGTCATAATCATTTCTCATTTAGACACAGAAGGGTAAAAATAGTAACTTAAGCAAAAGAAAACATGGATATACAGACAAATGCTTATCCTCCCGACCAGCTTTGTAATAACTTCCATCACAGGAATAATGGTGAGATCAAACACAAAAACAAGGGAAAAAGTGATCAAATTTGATAAGAAAGTTAACTACATATCAAGAGATATATTTATATTTTGCTAAGATCATGATTCTTGGTTGTAACTGTTCAGTGATATGTAAGAATTCTGATTCTACATGCATGGCCATAGAATAGATCGCCTTATATTCAACCAATATGTTGTCATGAGAAGATAGACTTCTATTAATTATCATTGATAGATGAATATACATTTCTATGGCAAAAGCACAAGTTAAAGATATATCAAAGAGAATAAGATAAGAAAGGATAATTTTATTAAAGTTCAACGGATCACAACAAAAGGTGGGTTAATGGGACAAAAAGAGTACAATCTGTGTAGTACAAAGTGGGAGTGTAAGAGAAGCTCCTAGAACTAAATTAACATCAATAGGATTTGAAAATTTTAATGGTGTATTGGAGAATAAACATGCCCATTACAACATTAGCAAGTGTCATGTATCATCCTGTGTATAGGCAATGATTCATGGTTGTGACTGCTCCACTATATGTACAGGCCTTTAATTTTCCTGGGGATATGGAGAATGTCATAAAATCACAAACTTGTAAAAGTTTGACAGCTTTCAGACTCTCACAAATTTGCAAACATGAGTCTATGAAGCAGAGTACAGTTGATGGGCATCAATGACATGTCAGAGAGATTAAGAAATCTTCATGAATTGGATTATATTCAAAAGTTTTTCATTAAGGCACATCAAACAAAGGAGATTATAGAGAATAGTTTTTCAGCCTAAGAATTTTCTGAAAGTATCATATGAAAAACTCATCAACCCGACATTTTTGTGAAAGTATTCCTATCTAGCACATAATTAGTGCATATCTCACACGACTTTGATAATTCTGGTTTGAAACCAATCTAATTTATCCAAGGACCTCTAATTTCTCTGAGTGTATTTCATAATGTTGTCATAGATTCATAGTTGAAGTAATCATCAATATCTGGAAATTATCAAGATAAATACAGTAATTTCTAGCAGAATGATATATCTCCAGAAATTATCATGATACACTGATAATTTCAAATTTATCAGATAATTTCTTATTGTCCCAATAATTTCAAAAACATTTCCATGTGCTGCTTATTACGTCAATTTGATGATTGTGGATATCAAAATATTTACTTTATAAGTGATTTATAGAATCAGCCAAGAATGCAATTAAAGTCATACACACTCATGCCACAATTCTTAGCCTAATCAGGAAATCCACAGGCAACAGAAAGCAGGTGTGTCTTGCCATCATATGATTTACTACCAGTTTCAATTCTCCTCAGTCCCTCCTCGTTTGTACATTGGAGGTGAAGTGAATGATTGTTTCTGATGAATAGTTGCCATTCTGTTCAGCAAGAAGCCAGAAGCATAGGCTATTGCAAAACTACTGTACCAAGATTAATTCTGAGAAGGCATAGAGGAATATGTCAGGGTTCTTCGCTTGGCTGATGGTGACAATATTACAATGGGCTACCTATATGAGGCCATGGATAAGGCCAAAGAAGTATCCGTTCTTACTGGGGACAATGGCGATGGGGAATATAAGATATAGATGATGATGATCAATGGGCAATGGTACGTACTACGAATTGCTCCATCATCCCATTCATTCAGAAGGGCTCTAACTCAACCCTGCTTTTTCGTACTATCATGACTTTAATTTTGATGGAAAAGTTCAAGGAATCTTTACATGCATATAGACTGTAGAGGATGGGCCCTGATAGAGATGAACAGTCATACAAAAACAAATGAGTGTGCATAAAAGGGTTGTCAGATTATTTGGATTCCGCCTGGCAGTGCATGCAAGGAAAACTACAACTTGTAATCAATTTAAGTTTCAATGTTTCTTTTTTGTTTGCCATGTAAGCAACTTAAATTTTAATATAACAAGTTTTGATGTTTCTTTTTTGCTTTACTTTTGCTTGATTTAAATTTTCTTATTTGGTAGTGAATACAGATGTAATTTATTTCTTTCCATTTTCTTTTGTTTGTTGTAGATGTTTGGTTGGAAAAGCCCTAGTGTTTCACGGGGATGTGTTCCTGAGGGTAAGGAGTGCACTACCGCACTCCTGGAATGGGAGTACTCCATCTGGGATGTTTCCCCACACTTTTTTGGAGGTATACAAGGAAACTCACAGGAAGACATTCCCCCAAAAGGTAGGTATGCTCCCCAAAAAAGGGGGCTTCTAAGCACCCCCCCCCCCCTTGCACCGCAAAAAAAGGGGGACTCTTGGACACTCCCTTTCAAAATGGCCATGCCATACCTTGATAAAGAGAAAACATTAATTTAAGAAGAAAAAAAAGCAACACTAATTCATCTACCCCTTAAAAGTTAAAACCTATTTGCAAAGCACATAAACACCAACCCACATTCAATTGCATTTGCATTTAATTGTGAGAGCATTACAGCATGCAATGTGAGAGTTGAACTGTGAACGATGAACCATGAGAGATAAACTATGACAACTTAAGGCCTACTATTATATTGTGTACATTTCATGGACAACAGGCATAATATTATGTTAAGTATCATATATTATGTTTGTCATGGATCATTACTATGCATGTTCATTGTCTTGTATGTTAAGGATCAAATTTCAATGTATCATTATGCTATATCAGATTTGTGATTGATTAATATCAGGTATCATCTATATTTCAGTTTCTCGTATATTTAAATTTTAAATATTTTTATTTCGATCAGGATCCCCCCATGTTGAAGAACCCCCATTATGACCTTCCCTAATATTTTGGGAGTGTCTGCAGATATCCCCTGGACGTGTTCCCACACTCCTGCATCCCCACTCCCAAATACTTGGTGAAACCATCACAAAAAACTGGGAAAATGCCACAGTTCCAAAAATCCGACCTTCAGATGTTGGGCCAAACATTAGCACTTCCGATAGCAAGTGTAACTGGAGTGTATTTGAACAGACACACTCAAAGAAGCACAACCAGTAGGAATATCAACACTTAAATGATATGGTCTCTGTCTACTGCAATCTCTGGCTATGGGTGAAGCAACATCAAAGATCAGTGGATGTGGATGTCATTTGTTTGGATGACATTGACACCATGGCCAATTGGGTAGTGAAAATTGATAGGCCTACCATGGAGGACTCTCATCGATGGTTAGATGTGGATAAGGAGCAGGTGCCAGCACAGAAAATCCCAGAGCAGCCATTAAAGGATACTGAGGAGAGTCAGACACCAGTGTCGGTACATACCTACACCCAGCACCAGATATTCAACTTCTGGCGTAAGATCTTCCATTAATAGAGGAAGGCCCATTGACTTTGCCAGAAAAATAGGCAGAGGAAATTAACAATAGATTAACTAGGATTAGATGGATCATGAGATACATTTATACAATTTTGTAATGTGTATACTATAATCAGTTTTGAGTATTGACTGAACAGCAACAGACAAATAATGTCTGATATGTCATTTGACACATAATACACCTTATATATCTGTCAACTTTTCAAATTTATGTCACAACAGAATTATTTGATGTGTTCATTACTTTATACTTGTTAAAAAAAGAGAGAAAATGACTGCATTTTGTATTTGTGATATTTCTCAATATATCGTTCATACTTTACCAATCTTTACAATAACATGAATTTATGACCCCTGCCAATAAATTGCCAATGATGATAATAAATATGTTTGCAACATTGATCATAATAACTCGTACATATTGGTAACTTTTATGAATGATTCTTGAGAACAAAAATAAAATGCCACATTGCTCTACTATGGTCTTTGCACCCCTGAGCAATTGTTTCACTCAAGGACTCCTCCAAGGTGGGGCTTCCTTGAACAAAGCACTAGAGGCCCTCTATATCATCTGAAATTGCAGCAGTTGTAACAGCATTCAGGACTCTGGCAACACTTAGAGGCCAAGAAGGTAAAAACTTTGAAGGAAAACATAGGCCCCAGATTTAAAGTTGAAGAATATCCCAATACTGGTTGTCTCTACAAAAGCACCCAAGAACAAGGCATTGGTATTCATAGAATGAACCCTGATTGGTACGTTTACTGGGGTTTGGTGAAATTCTAAAACCATCAAGAACTAGCTAATAAAATATTGGATACCACATCTTAAAGGTCAAATACATTATTATTTATGTGGGCAAGGAGTCTAGGCATTTGTCCTGGAGCTCAAATCAGACTGGGACTTCTTCACATTTCTGTTCGTGTTTAGAAATGGCACCTGTGGCATGTATTTCAACACATTAGACTTCAATCTCAAAAAATATATTTCCACAGCTGTTCTTGTCTAGGTTGAGACAATAACATGCCCCTGGATATATGTGGAGGTAGACCTTGAAAAGGGCCTTCCTAAGCCCATCAAACTAGATATGGAGGATTGGACCTGTGTTCATCTTCTAGACTTTGAGTAGCTTCATTTCAAAAGCAACAAATGTCATAATATGGCCATTTTGCAAATGACTGCAAGATGTTCCAAACCCAGCTCACCAATCAAGAAAACCTAGATAAACAAAAATCCCTAGCAGCAAATAATCCAAGGGGAAAAAGACAAAACCAGCCACAAGGTAATTCCTCAAAACATGCCTTGGCTGGAAACTCAAACAAGTTTAGTGTTTTAAGTCTATATCTCTAACAGCACTAATGAGACCTCCTGCTTTGAAAAAAAAAAGCATATGTTTAGGGCCCGATATGTTGAATTAGGCCCTTTAATGAAATCCACATGCATATTCTTTTCGTGTATTTTGGTGCAAGTATCGCTTAGGTTGACTATGGAACCAAGTAAGGGTCCTCTTGGGTGATTAAGTTTGACTTGTATTAACAATGAATTTTATTTAAACCCATGAAATTCCAAAGTGTATGGCTCCAGTGAGAGTCAAGTAGTAGTGAGATAGTCTCTATTGCATCACTACCACATGTAAAGTTTTGGATCTATTGAGGTTATATTGGCACCTGTGTATCCGGTGTATTTTGTATTGTTCAAAGATCAGAAACATTGACATCAATCTGTCACACGCAGTGAATCTGGAAAACTTTTCTAACTATTTGAATTTATGCATCTGGTTGATGCAATTAATTATTGCAATAGCTAGTTATTAAAGCCATCTTAATCTATTTGTTATGAATCTCGGTGGTGCAACAACCACATGTAAGTTTGTAACACCAAATTTTCTTATCAAAATTGCAAAGTACACTATAGTGTGTCTCCAATTTCATTGTACATGGCTTGTCAGATTGGTTCCCTTAGCCAGGTCCCAGCCATTTGCCATCAACACCAGCATGTATTGTGGAACATTCTAATCAATGGAGGAGTGAGTAAGGTATCAAAAGTGACATAGGACCACACCATTCTCCACAAATTGTAATGAATATTATGCAGGACATTTGTTTTTGGGTCTGAAGAGTATCATCTGGAAGACAGTCGATGGCTATGGGAACGCACTCAACAACAATGGCAACTAGCTCCACATAAGCACAATTTTCTTACACTCGACACTTTGCAATGATACTGGACAACATTCACTTAGCACAAGATATTCACAATCTAAAGATGATCGAATGAGTAAAACTACAACAGTGATTGCAGACGACTCAAGATTTGTCAGAATTGCTTCACATTTAATTTCTTGCGCCCATAAAGGACGCACACGCTTAAGAGACCTTTGGCACTTTGGCCACTTGGTAACAAGGTGGATCTGTTGCATACAAATTTGCCACTCCGCTACCATTTTGATGATGCACACCGTTTTCATAAGACCTTGACTACTTCACATTTTGCATGTTCACACTCACTAAGCTTCAAATGTCTCACTCTTGGTATTTATTTTCGAGATTCCTGGTTTTCTTAGTGTTGTGCAATGAAGATAAAGTGTGGAAACCATAGTTAAATTTATAGGCTCTACACACTTGGTCGAACTAAACAATGTGGGTATTGCTATGATTGCATCCTACATCCTTCCACAATGAATCCATCATATTGCAAACATACCACATTTTTCGAATCTCTTTAATCTGCCCCACTATTATTCTTGCCATAGATTATGTTGTTTGGAGAGTAACTTAGGGCATGCATCAAATAACTCGTGCAATCTCCACAAAGTTGTCCCATTTATATCCTCAAAAAGCACACATATCGGGCTCACCTTCGACATGTTGTATATGCTTCATCTAAAACAATAACAATATATCACATGCTTTATCATATTCATCAAACTGAGACTTAGATGATGTATACACCTAGCATGTTCGACAAATGCTCAATTTATCTCTATATGTTTGATTTTAGTGGTCAAGTGGCAAGGATGCATGGCTACCATGGTTGACATGGTGTTGATCTTCTCACCCCCATCATTCCTTCACTATGGATGTGGCACGATACCTACCCACCATGGCTCACTTCAAGTTTCCCTCTTGTTAATTTTTTCTAAAGAAAAAATTGTCCAAAGGGAAATTACAAGTGTGCACCTCTACAAATCTTTCATGTTGATTAGAATGTGCCCCTTCCATGCAATCCACTGACTTTTATCCTTAGTAAGTGTGCAAAACTTTCTTAAAATATATGTGGCATCCAATAGATAATCCATTGTCTAACAACCCACAATCTAGCATAGTCTTAATGCACCTAGGCCCTTCTAGGAACATCCCCCACTTAAGAGTTTCTAGCAATTCGAGGGACTAGCACAAGATTGGAGGCACCACAAGTGATAATTAGTTAAAGGGTTTCCTAAAATATCATAGTAACAATATCACTACCCAAGCAACATATCCTCTCATCTGTATTCACTAACGATGACTTACCCAAACACTTCTTGCTCACACAATGCACACCTTTCCCACCCTGAAGACCATTCTAGAAACGCTTTTGGACAAAAGTTATAACAATGAATTGTTATTTTTATCCATTGATAAGAGTTATTAATTATGTTATATATTTTGAAGGGATTGCATTGTCATAGATTGGTTCAATTTTTTGTGTTCGTGATGCATTGTCATGAGGTGCAGTTGCAACCTGCCTTCACTACTTTCATTAATCAAAGCACATGATCACATGGCATCTAGCTTCAAATCCTCCACCCCCAATCATAGTGTTGTTGACCAAGTTTTGGCTTGAACACCACGGTTCACCCCAGCACACATGATTATCTACAAGATCATCAGTATTTTGGAAACACGACACATTCAAGCATCCTTCCTCTACACCCAAGATCTAGAAACAAGGAACCCACACACATTCTTTATCATTGGCATAATCGCTCACGAAACCCAACGAAAACCCTATCACCACACCCATGGCTCTAATATTCATCAATTTTCACATGCACAGTATCATATGCCTACTCAATCACATGCCACTAAACGAAGTGTTATCATTGTGCTCTATGGCTCCATCGATCGTAAGTATGTGCACCTTCTTCATAGCAAGCCTACTTGCTCAAGCATTTCAACACGTCACTCAACAAAGCCTTAACACCACACTCCATGGATCTAACAATCACAAGTCCATGCTTATGGTCCCCAACCTATGTAATAAATAGTCCCCAAGATTGGAGGCACCACATGTGATAATTGGTTAAAGGGTTTCCTAAAATATCATAACAACAATATCACTCCCCAAGTAACATATCCTTTCATTTATATCACTAATGGTGACTATTAATTTTGGGCAACTAGGTCCAAACTCCATGTTGCACTACTCATATGACGATGGTCATAATTTTGTTGGATTCCTCTTTCGGAGAGGTGCGGGATTGATCTAAAGATCATCTTGTTTGGATGAGCAGAACATTTATTTTGAATTTATTTTCCACATGTGCAAGGTCGGCCAGATTTGTAATGTAGGCTCACATGCCTAATAGATCTGTCACACAACCTCACTGATGGATATAAAATGAAGAGACTTGGAGGTCATTTTCTCATCAACTCATCACACATTCTCTCATTCTGATCTGATTGGTTTGATAGCCCTTGCAGGCCTTTTTGCCCTCACATATGTGGAGCTGAGCTATTGTTTTCTGTGGATCTGTTTAGGGCTTTTGGTTGCAACATTGACCAGCGTTGACCATGGTCAACCCTTAGTCGTTTGACCTCAAAACTCTGCGAAAATTCCGATTTTGAGAGGTTGTACTGTTGGGCACTAAAAACGAGGAAATCAGAGAAGTTTGACCGAAGCCCTAATCTGCAGCGTTGACTTTCTATGGATGTCTTGTGTTGACTTTAGGTTGACCGGCGTTGACTTGTGATGAGTTGTCTTTGAGGGTTGTGAGTGTGACACTTGGAGGATTGGCTGACCGAGAAAGACTTTGTTGGCTAAAGCATCCTGTTGACTGTTGTAACGCAACAATATCTCATATCTTTGCTGGACAAAAGAGATTGTAAATCTAATCTATATATGGCTTGTCTTCTATTGATCTATTATTGTGTTCTATTAGCATTTTACTTTCGTGTTTATGTGATTGCAATTTTATATCGGGCCTAAGAAAGATTGAAGTAAAATTGCATCAAGCATAGAACACCATGGCTATCTAAATTTTACAGTGACTTACACCAAACACTTCTTGCTCCCACAATCCACACCTTTCCCACCCCCAAGACCATTCCAAAAACGCTCTTGGACAAAAGGAAGTTATAACAATGAGTTTTTATTTTTGTTTATTGATAAGAGTTATTAATTGTGTTACATATTTTGAAGAGATTGCATTGTCATAGATTGGTTCCATTAAATTTTTGTGTTTGTGATGCATTGTCATGAGGTCCAGTTGCAACCTGCCTTCACTACTTTCATTGATCAAAGCACATGAACAAATGGCATCTAGCTTCATATCCTCCACCCAATCATAGTGTTGTTGACCAAGTTTTGGCTTGAACACCACTGTTCACCCCAACACACGTGATTATCTACAAGTCTAAGATCATTAGTGTTTTGGAAACACAACACATTCAAGCATCCTTCCTCTACACCCAAGATCTAGAAAGAAGTAACCCACACACATCCTTTATCATAGGCATAGTCACTCAGGCAACCCAACAAAAACCCTATCACCACACCCATGGCTCAAATATTCATCAATTTGCACATGCATCGTATCATATGCCTACTCAATCACATGTCACTAAACAAAGTGTTATCAGTGTGCTCCATGGCTCCATTGGCCGCAAGTATATGCACCTTCTTCAAGCATTTCAACGCATGTCATTCAATAAAGCCTTACCACCACACTCCATGGCTCTAACAATCACAAGTACATGCTTATGGTCCCCAACCTATGTAACAAGACACGTCCAAACTGGCCCCATGTCCTGTATCATATGTGTCGAACACAAATTCGTGAGAACACATGTTTGGCACATGTCCTATTCACAAGACACATGCCAAACACATGACCAACACATGTCTGCCACCCTATTCACAGGACATGTGCCAAACACATGTCGGACACATGCCCTAACCGTGTCCTCATAGTTCCCCTACAATTGCCCTCACAGTGTTGAGTTGGCATTATCCAAATTGGATCTTAATAATCCATTACTAAAGCTAGTCACTTTTGATGATGGCGATACTCTTGAGGGGTCATCCTCTAAACCCGAAGATGCACAGATTGGATTGGATATAAAAGAGGAAGAGGAGGATGAATGAGAGAGCAATGGAAGTGGTGTTGATTTTGATGATGATGACATGGAAGAGGACTACTAGTAATCACAAGCTATGAGATTCTTCCATCTACAATTCTAGTATCTACCCTGTTTTGTATCTACCATTGCCATTCCCAACTATAGTAGCATTGACTCAATATCCATGTAATACATTTTGATTTTGATGACTTAACGAGAAAATTGCAGTCTATCGTTCTAATTTCTTGTGTGTTTGTCTTTTTTAGATCTTTGATGTAGTACTAGTTGTATCAATGAATTTGTATCATCATCATGTAAATGCTTTAGTTTCTAAATCCTAAAAAAATGGATTGTCCATATTTCACTTTTGTATGTGTAATTCACTAATTTGCTACACACATATAGATAACATGTAATGTTTCTGGCGTCCGCATGACTTGTGTTGGACACTCAAATTTCTGTGTCCTCCATGTCTTGTGTCATCTCATTATGTGACTAATCACCAACTATGACCATGCAACACAATTATTTTTTAGCAATACTAATGCTTTGAGGATCCCCTATCATATGCTACTTAATGCCACCCTACTATCTTCTTGATAGTTCCCAACTACAAGCATCCTACATGTTAACCTAATTCCAAGGTTGTCTATATTTCATTTGTGTATGTGATTCACTAATTTGCTATATATATATGACATGTCCTATTTCCACAGTCGACGAATCTCGTGTTGGATACTCGTATTTCCATGTCCTCCGTGTCTTGTGTCATCTAGTTAGGTGACTTAGTCCCCAACTATGACCATTCAACGCAATTATTTTTTTAGCAAGACTAATGCTTTGACAATCTCGTCATATGCCACTTAATGCCACCCTACCATCTTCTTGATGGTCCCCAACCACAAGCATCCTACATGTTAATCTAATTCCAAGATTATGCACCCACAACTCCTTGGCCATGTCACTCAACACCACATTATTCTCATGCCCTTGAGCCTAAGCATCTCCCTCCCAACAAGCTCCCTCTGTATCAAATCATGTTGATCATCCCCATGTGCTATGTCATACTTTTCATAGTGTCCCAGTCTAAAGTTGAGAGCATAGCAATCTTGCAATGATCTTGAGCACAAGTTGACATGTCTTAGTCCCTGTTACCCACCACTTCATGGATAATATCCCTAGGAGAATTTTTTCTCCATGATGGTCCTCAGCCGGCAACCCTCAACTAGCTCATTGTGCCATTCCTCTGCCCCCTGAGCCAGTCATGTGGTCCCTCACCCATCTGTATTGATCATATGTTTGAAGGTGGGCCTCCCAAACCTAAAGGTATGTCTTGTCATTTGGTAATTGAGTATTGGGTTTACTTATCACGGACACTTCTAGGCATGGATTAATGGGGGAATTAAGCGGAATGAATGGGCTTAGTTTGTGCTCATGTCCTATTGACCTCTTTTAGATGTTACCCTTGGATTTTAGTCTCATGGGATTTCCTTCACTGACCATTCGGTTTTAGGGTAGTACTACTTGGGAAACCCCGACTTTGGTTGTGTGGTCATGCTCCCTTATCCACTTATATCATTCCCCTTCCACTCACTATACCCCCATTCATCATCTCTCCCACCTGGGTCCACAAAGGGTTAGCCTGCCTATTCCCTTCGCCCCCACCTTGGGTCAAGCTTGGAACGATGCTCCGAAGATTGAAGCAGTTGAAAAGAAAAGTAAAAGCATAAATGGCCACATTCGACAGGAAAATGTACCATAAGATGCAAAATATGGTCGGGACAAACATATTTAGCACGTGGGCAAAAGTTAGTGCATGAGATCTGTCCCATTCCCATGGCCATTGCCTTGGTTCCATATGCCCTAGATGAGACTCCTTTATCATTCAGGAATCCATGATTGTCTCAACCCCTGGAGGGCAATGAACCACCCCACCAAAAAGGGGTATCTACTACTATATCTTACACATCATGCTCTTATTCTTTGAGTCTTGAGCAGTTAATCAAAGAGAAATCATAAAAGGCAAAAGGCATATAAAGAAGAGTGGAAAAATCAAGGTTGGGCACCTCATGTACCACGATTGCTCCCTCCTACACATTATATACCCAGGAGTGGGCTTCCCTTATTCTAGCTATCCTTGTGCCTCGATATGTGACCCAAAATTGCCCCTCTCATTCCCTATTCCATTTCTCCTCTTTATCACATGCCACCACCATTTGAGGGATGTACCTTGGACATACTATCCCATCTAAAGGTAGAAGCCACCTTTGGAGCTTGGAGACATTAACACGTGCCAAAGCCCACTACAGAAGGGCAAGCCATTATAAAGTGTCCACTTGTTGTCCATGGTTTGTAAGCTATTTTACCTGATTACATTAAGGACTTGTTGTGCTAGAAGGCTAGGGGACGCATTGGATCTTCTGCAGGATTGCAGATGGTGTCTATTTTGGGTTGGTCTCCCTATACCGGGTCCTAATCTTCTAAAGGGTTACATTGGCACATATAGGTGGATTCGCACTTTTTTCTTGGTGGATATTTTTGGATCATGGATGAATTTTAATGCATGGATTGGGTTCTTCTTATCTTGGATCTTCTTACATTGCAAATGTGTTGATGGTTGGATATGTTCTCTTACATGTAAGTACAATTTTAACGCTATTTTTCTCTTATTTTGTTGCATACATTGGTTATGATATTTTCGCTATTTTAGGGCTAATTGTCGCATGCATTTACGACATCAATGTGGAATTATGTTTCTATTTAGCTTATCTCCATGTATGGGCCATGTTTGATAAATAAATTGTCCTAGAGATCGGGTTATCTCAACAAGCCTCTTCCATTTGCAACGAAGTATAAAAGCATTCAAGGTCACTTTTCTTCTTTAGCCCTTAACATTGGATGAAGTCGACTTTGAGAGCCTCCTTGAACAAGAAACGAAGTCTATCTTCATAGTTCTCCTTGACTCCATATCCCCAAGAGGAATTAGGCACTAATCCATCAAAAGGTGGTCATTTTAAACCATATTCTTTCACCTTTTCCTCTCTCCTCTAGGTCTAGCCACACTAGGTCACCTAGGGCACCAATTTCCAGACAAACTAACCCTAGAAAAAGTTTGATCTCCCAGGTCCTACAGCGTCAGTGTGTCCTCAAGGTCTCCTCCAAATCTGAAGAGATTCCAAAAGTGGGATTGTGAGATATCCCAAGCCCTAGGTCTAAGATTAAACTTTGCCCTGGTTTTCTCAAGGCTAGTGCCTCATAGGATCAATTTGACATCTTTAAGTGAAAATTTTTGTTTGATCCTTTCCCCTTTCCTTGGTCACGTTAAGAATAGCATTGGTTGCTAGACTCCATCCCCTTAACCTAGCCTAGGCTCACTTGGTCCTATGTGGTCCCATTTCTTATCAAATACAATTCATCAAGGGCAACTCGAGAGTCTAAGTTCTATGTGGATTTTAGGGATTGGGAAACTCCTTTTCAAATCATATTCCTTTAACCTAACCCTCAAATCCTCGCCTCCTTTACTAGAAAGCCTTGTACCTTGCTTAAAGAGCAAGCAAGCTCCATTCTTAATCCTATTCTAGGAAAAGGGTCTTTAAGGTCACTTCACATCTATTTGTTGATCCACCCTTTATAAGTGACTTCTTGAATCTGGGTCTCCTCCCATCAATGAAATTTCGTAAAGAGCAGGGAGTCTTAGTTGTGGTGACAGTGGGCTAAGTCTCCATCGTTGCCCTTGACCTAGCAATTGCCCTCTTAGGAGTCCCTTTTAGGTCACCTGTCGGTTTGAGTGGTAATAGTCCCGACACTTCCTACACCCATCTTGCCTTGGGTTTCCAATGGATCATTTAGTGTGACTCTTCATCTACAACCTTTCAATGCTTTCTTCCATCGTTGCAAATATCATTTTGGGGAATATATAATCATTGGTCAAGGATCCAAAAACAAACATATCAGAAATATAGGGGAAAATATAAGGTAAGAATTAACATAGACCTAAATAATTTTGAAAATATCAAACAAATTGGCAACCTGTAAAACTCAGAAGAAATCAATAATATGGGCAGAAATCAGAGATATTTGCAACATTAAGTTTCTTCCACTCCAGCTCATTTTTTGCCCAACGGCACTTGCTTGCAAAACTACAATAGTATTGATCCCTCATACTTTAGGACAAAGAAAATGTTTAGGATTAGATAGAGTGGACTCTAGAGTCATGTTTAACACTTTTTAATTAAGCCCACATGTGTATTGTTTTATTGTATTTTGGATGATGTTAGCATTTCTTGAGTTAGTTGTGTACTTGAGTAGGTTAAGTTTGACTTGTATTGACAGTAGATGTGTACTTATACCTCGAAATGCTACTGTATATGGCATGGATGAGAGTCTAGTAGTACAGAGAAAGTCTCTATCACATTAACTACCACTTGATCTATTGAAGCACTATTGGAAAAAAAAGTGCATATTTTGGGGTATTGTGCATTGTTCTTGGGTATTGTTCATTGGTTTTAGAATCTGGTTGATTGGGTTGAATATTGTAGCAATTAATTAATAAAGCTTTGTTAATCCTATTGTGTTCGATTGTCCAGCTGTCACTTGTAACAAGCCCCAAGAACCCTAGCGGGATCTAAGGGAGATTTGAGAAGAAAGTGAACCAGAACATCAAAATGAATCCACGAACTGTAGATCCAAGAGGAAAAACAGGAAGCACTGCAAGAGGGATAATTGTTAGCAAACAAAGTCCTAAAGGAACCAAGTCCATAACATTGGAGCATCTTAGGGCAGTGACTAGAAATAGGATATGGAAACCTCTTCAAATGCGAAATCTGAGGATCCAAGGTCCCAAAATAAGGGAGAACGGCAAACAAAGAACACAGATAAGCAGCATGTTGGGTTTGAAATCAACATTGCCCCATGCCTATGCACCCGGGTGCAAACTCAAAAACAAGCAATTAAAGCTATCTCTTAGAATTGTAAGGGATTGGAACCTTGATTAAGCAAGATAGCTAAGTTGCAGGAATCATTGTCCAGGGGGTCGTTTCCTCAAAGAAACGAAATGAAAACGCGTTTGGTACGGCCTGGAAACGCGTTTCAGGCCGTACTGCCACGTTTCACGTGGGGGAAACGTGGCCTAGTACGACCTCAAATGCGTTTCCAGGTCGTACAACCACGTTTCAACAGTAAAGTGACTTTTTTTCGTTTTTATTTTTATTTTTTTGCTCCCTGCAAATTCAAGAGTTATAGAGGGAGCTATTGAAGGTTGGAAACAAAATTTTTTGAGTAGGGCAGTGTAATGTTCAATCCTATGGCCCTAGCGTTGATATGCAGTTCATAGTAATGTTGAATTCTTAAAGTAAAAGTGACATTTCACTTTTACTTAAATTTTTAACATTACCATGAAATGACTCGGGATGTTTGAAAGAGGTTTCACTCTCATTGGATTTCATATGAGAAAGTAGAATTTTAGATCTCATTCAAAATCCAACAGACTTATCATTTTTTCAGGATTTCAGGATTGGGAGGATTGCAATGTTTCCATTGGATTTTGTCATGTATTAAGGTATGGAACTTGTATTTAATCGAGAGAACCAAGCCCTCTATTCAGGGGAGACTCCCAATAATCAAGAGCACCTAGGGTATTAGGATATGGAACTTGTATTTAATCAAGAGCGCTAAGGTCATTCGACTATGTAGGAGGAGGCTCCCAATCAAGCACGAGACAAGAAATTAGAAATTTCTCATGGCTGATTTTGGATATTGCTATTTTCATTATGTGATCATTCATGAGTAAATGTGATGTAAATTTAGAGACTTATAGTTTATGCATTGACATTGGACAATTTAATCATAATGTAATAAATTATAATGTATCATGTATGCTTTATGATTGCACATATTTCTTAAATGTCCTTATATATATATATATATATATATATATATATATATATATATATATATTACACTTCCCCATTTCCAAAATTTGGGGGGGTCACATTTCATACCCGTACCCATTTCGGAAACTCGTACTCGTTTCTCTGTTTCGTTCAACTTAGCAAGATAGTTTAAGGATTCTTATTAAAAAGGAAACACAAGCAGTATTTCTGTTACAGGGAATCAAAATGGAGGAGTTTATATTATTAGAAATAACAGATATTCTCTGAAGAGGTTGTCATGGCCGAAAGGGCTCTCATGGGGAGTGGCCACAATATGGGATCCTTCAGTTCTTCAACTAGTAGAGACAAATTTATAACCCAGTTGCGTTACATGTGTATAAGGTATCAGCAGCTAAGCAGCTGGGTCCAAATAACCAACATTTATGCTCCCAACTATGGGAAGGGGAAATATGCTGGGACTCCTTGAGATCTTCAGTAGAGCATTTTTCTCATAAAAATCACATAGTAGCAAGACACTTAATTTTAATTTTGGACATTAAAGCAAAGAAAGGAGGCACATGCATTAGAGACCCTTATATGGAAATAATTAATGATAAAATAAAATAATCTAATTCAAGGTCACACCTAGCCAGACACCAAATTGATTTATGAAACCCCCTTGTTTGTGGGGTTTTGTGGGGCAAGAGACCCCCCTACACAACAATTTTACTGCTTAGTTTATGGAGGTGTACATACCTACCACCCTCTGGATTTGAATGTGACCTCCAAGGAGCAAACACGTGTTCTTAACCATTAAGGACCATTGAAGACCTGATTTCAGAATAGGACCTTTTTAATGGAAAATTCAATTGGAGCAATACAAAGGTAGAGTCAGGGTTCATTGTGGAAAGACTTGATAGGTTTCTCTTATAAAGCTCCTTTTCCTCTGAGTAATTCTAAATTTTGCAATTATCCCAAGTGCACTATCCAATTACAAGACGATTCTGCTCTCAGTATCAAACTCTCAAGCACTTGGTCCAGGTCATTTAAAATATAACCCTGTATGGTTCTCACAGCCAGACTTTAAAGAAATGGTGAGAAATTCTCCAAGTTCATGGCTTTGCCTCCTACATCTGGGAGAAAAAAATAAAGAGATTAAAATTGAAATGAAAGAATGGGCTAAATCCCACAAGGAAGATCGTCCCATTCCAGAAAGACGGGAATCCTTGAAGAAGTCAAATCCCAAATTGAAGAATAAGGACTCTCTGAACAGACTCGGGCAAGAGGAAAAGGAAGTAAGTGCTAAACTATTCAAAGCTCAGAACGTCGAAGAAGAAATCTGGAGATTGAAATCAAGGAGACTGTGGCTGAAAGCAGGGAACAGGAGCATTAAATTTTTCCATTACCAAGAACACTCGAGAAGAATTTGAAATTTCGTCTCTGAGGTAACTCTTAGACACATTGAAAACAGATGGTTTAATGAAATCAAAGTAGCAGCCTTCTCTCACATTAGGAACCTGTTTTCAGAATAAGAGTAGATATTGGAAGTGCTCGGGAGGAAATGTTGGACAAGATCCATGTCTTTTACAAGACCTGGATAGTGAGAAACTCCTAGGACCCATATCAATCAAGGAAGTCCAAGAAACGGTATGGAATATGAAACTTAACAAAGTCCCTAGTGCAGAGTCCAGACAAGTTCTCAACACATTTTTAGTAAGCATGGAAATATATCAATAGGGACCTCTTAAGCTATGTGGAAGAATCAAGGAAGCAATGCAGATTTATAGAACAAATAAGTTCCTTCTACTTCGCCCTCATCCCTAACGTCAGAAACTCTAGTATCCTAAAAGATTCTAGGTAAAACTACCTTTTCTAGATTTAAACCATTGATGCAATGTGTTATCGCAGAGAAATAAACTTGCTTTGTTCAGGGCAGACTTATCTGTGAAAACAGCATAAGAGTTCAAGAAGCTGCTCACAGTAGCCACCCATCTGGAAAGAAGTACATGAGTCATAAAACTCGATATGGTGAATGCCTTGAATAGAGTGAGGTATAATTTCTTATTCTCAGCTATGAAGAAATTTGGCTTTGCTGAGAACTTCATTCTGTGGGCCAAGGCCTACATAGGACCCTGAATTAAAACTATGGTCAACACGAGGACAATGTCTTTCTTCAAGGCCACCAAGGGCCTCAGATAAGGATATCACATCTACCCTTGTTCACTATAATGGCATAGTGCTACCTATAGGAGTTTGTTATCCTCCTATAACAAAGAAAGCGCTTGACAATGAATTAATCGTATCTATAGCAAGAGTTATATTATTTGCATTTTGAGCTTATCCTACCTTTCTAAAATACATGCTCCTAGTTGGGTCTCATATACATCAAAGGACAACCTACATTGGTTTGAGACATTTCACTGTATAGACAAGGAACTTCGAAGACTCGAAGTTGAACACTTGACACACTCTTGGACTAATTTATGTCAGTTATGTAGTTGTTCTAGACCCCTCTCTGGAGAAACTCTTGATGCAGGAGCATCTAGACCCAGCCAGCAATGTGATGGAATGGTCACATGTTGTGGCTAAACAAAGCGAAATTCATTGACTGTTTGGACGAATTCAATTTTACTGAGGAGGATAAACTTCTCAAATAAGTTTGTTATTGTAATAAATGAGAATTGTCTTATTTTAGATTAGTGATAAGATTGTTTGTATAGGTGTGTTGAGAAGCTAGGAAATAGCAGATTTCTGCTACTATTCCTAGAAACAGAAGATTGCGTTGATGGAAGATGTGATAAGAGCGAGAGAATGATGGAGAGGTTTTTTTTTATATAGAACGAGGGGAGTTAGATCAGAGGGGTATTCTTGTGTGAGCGAGGGATTTTTTTTAGAGTGATTTGTTAGAGATAGCGTGAGTTTTGATATGGAGCGAAAGCTCATTTTAGAGGAGACTGTGTAAGTTAAATTATATACAGAGTTTATTCTTATGTAATAGAGGCAATTGCGAGACTCTGTTCTTTTGTGTATTGTGCATAAAATAAAAATCGTGTGTCTTTTTATATGATGCGTCGTGGAATTTGAATACCGATTTGGTGTGAAATTTGATAAATTAATGGAGGACTGTTTTTGTGTGAAAAGGTGGTTAGTTTTCGTTGTGCAAGTGAGGCAAAAGCCAAACTCTGTTTAGTTTTTGAGTATTATGAGACGCCATTACATTCTGTGCAAGTCGAATGACAAATCGTGAGAATTTGAGTATTGTTTGCCTGTATAATCAATTGAAATGGTGTGCGGCTTATGTTTATTGAAAGAACTCCAGTGTTAGTGTAAATCGGCAGTAGTTTAAGGTTGTAAGTTAGAAAAGCTTTCAACACAGAAATTTTGTTTAAATTAACTTCGCAGCACCTTGAGCGAACTGGAATTAATACATATGTTGGCTTTGAAATTTGCATCGGCCCGGCGAATTCGCATCGGCGATGTGGAGTCGAGGAATAGTTAAGTGATGTTAAATTCTGGAAATCTCCGATTCCGATTTGGATCGGATCGGAAGTTTGGGCGCTGAAAGTGAAAACCCCTTGAAAAAGTTCCGATTGGTGATCTCCGATTAATCGGATCGGAGTTATGGGAACTGAATCCGCAAGTTTAGACTTCCGATTATTACCAATGTCGATTCCCGATTCCGATTGAATCGGATCGGAACTATGGTGATTGATCGTATCGGCGCTGTGAAAGCTGCCGATGATTGGAGAACGCATTGGAATTGCGATTTGCAAATTGATTTGAGCTGGATCGGGTGACTGAAGTTGGAACGGAATTATAATGAATGTCATGTTCAGGCGCAGAGGCAGATGCATAATAAAGGTGATGTGCTGGTAAGTCATGTTTAATGTTATTCGACTTATAATGAAATCTGAGTTATGCAATGGAAGATCACACGCAGGATATTGGGTGAGACCGAACGAAGGCGCCGTGACAGCAGTCAATTGAAGGATCTCTATATAAGTATTCTGCGTATAAGAAGGTTGGGGCGAAATTTAGTGTTGATTGAAATCGAAAGGAACTTCTTCTAGACTGCGTGAGGTCCAAGGCATGGAGATATGGATTCACAAAGTGTAGTGATGGAATGGTAAGTGCATGGGTCAATTAGTGTGAACATTCGATTTTGGCAAAGTGAAAATCGATGTGTGACAGTATCTGAATAAGGTGGAAAGTGAATTATAAATTTGCAGAGATAACGAGGTATGTTAAATTCTGGGTATTGATTAATAGAAATTTTCATATTATTATGAAATGCCCAGATGGGAATTTTAATGGAATTAGAAAGTGTGGATGGGGATTTAATTACGAGTTGAAACTGCCAGTAAGTGGATTACTGGGCATGCGGTTGGAATATAAATGAGAAGTGATTTTTTATATGCACTGCAATTAAGTTCTGGGTTTGGCGGGTTTATGCCTGCGTCATTTTATCAAATTTCAGAGGAGATATAAGGCTGTTGATTAAAAGGAAAGAAAAGTGTTAAGTTGCAGCGCTCAACGCAGAGTTGTATGTTAAAGGTGTGGAAATTTGCCAGGTATTGAAGAGAAACTTTGGGCATTTACTGAGATATATTCTATATGAATAGAGAAAATTGTGATTCTGGGCTTTGCAGGGTCTCCCTGCGTCAACTCTTAGCCTACCTTCCCTTGGGGCGAAAATATTTATCAAAATGATCTATAATTTTTCAGTTAACAATCATCAGTCTAAAATATTCTTCTACCCACCCAGATAATAGGGGTTGCACAATCAAATAGGCCTATTTTTTTAGCAGTTTTCAACTGTGTTGGACACATGCTCAAGTTGTTTTTGTGAGCATAGACACACTTTGGATACAGTTGCTATGGGCAATCATCTGTTCCATCCAGACTTGATCATGTCAAAATTGAGAATAGATCATTATTTTGTTTGACAAAGCAATCATCCGTCTACTTCCATTTTTGCCCTTTCTGGATTAGTTTCTCCTTGTTAATTCTAGTGAAAGATTTATTTTTCTATGTCAAATGTGATGGGAAAGCTGGTATAAGCTTCTAAAGCAAAACAGGTTGCAAATTTTGCCTCAATGTATAATTCTTTCCCTGCATCTCAATGTCAATGAATATTATATTCTCTATAATAATGCAAAAAATTTTGCCAAAAAATTGGAATATATTTATCTTTTCCGATTTTCCCATCCCAAGAAATAACCCAAACAAATCGCAAGTTTTTCTGAGTTCTGAAAAAATCACAATTTCAAAAAAAACACTGGAGTATTTAATCAGTGCCAATAAACCTTTCATGGATTTCCCTGCTTGGGTAGATGTCAAGTATGAGCAAGAGTGGCTGGCGGTAGAGGATGTCCTTAACCAGCCACTACAGGATGTACAAAGTCCTGCACTAGACTCAGTACCCACCACTATGTTTGACTTCAGCCACAGAACCTTCCACTACTAGAGGATGACCCAATATATATGCCCATTAAAGGAGCAGAGGCATTGATAGTAGATACTAGATCATTTGGCATCTTACACCTTTTATATATGTATCTTCTTTTCATATGTTATGGCAATATGATTATATATTGTTGCTAGTTTATACATAATTTTAAATGAAAAATGAAGTATTTTGCATTTTTTTAATGCTTACCATTTTTTGCCAAGTCGTTTCCATTGTTTTCCAAAGTTGTTGAATTTCAAAGTTGTTGACCCCCACAAGTTTATTCTCAAGTCCAATTTTTCCATATTACTTAACCATAAAACCCTTGAAATTAAGGTACATCTCCTTACATATAGTAACAGAATCTTGCATTCTACTTCTTCATCCATGAGTTGGGTACTCAACTATAAAATTAAGGATCTAAACATACCTTGACTTATTTTTCATCTCCTTCCACATGACCCATGAGGAACTCAGCATTTTGTATGAAAAAAAGAGGACACATATTCTTTCAATGTTAAAAAATTGCTCATTTTCTGATCCTTCTTGTGAGCTCTGGAGCTCTTTTTAGAAATCAATAAAGAAACAATTTGGGTATCAACACTTCAACATGGAACAGACCCCTCCCCCTCTTTCTTATAATATCAATCCAATAGTTATACAACTTTCCACTTAAAGTTAAATGTGTACCAATGGCATGAATATATATGAAAATTTCCATCCATGCAATAATCATTGGAAAGACGGACAACCAAAATGATATGTCTAAGGCGTAATGACACAAGGGGGCATCCATTGTTGACCTCAGGAAAACCCATCCCCTATACATACGCAGCATAAAAGCCAAGCCCCTAATGCAACTCAATACAATTGTAAATGCCTAAAAATCCCAGATCTATGAAACTCCTTTCCTCGACCCAAACATAGAAGAATGCAACACTAACCGATTGCATAACCAACTTTCACTTCTCTCCAGGTCAACTTATTGTTAAAGAATGGTTGCCTTACACCCTAAAACACATGTTTACATAGACAAATAGGAGAAAAGATGTAAGCAAGAAATGCAACCACCTCGAATTGCGGGGTAAATCACGATACGTCCATCATAATAGGCACCTTAAGGGGATAGAGCATGCCTGACACCAAACCGTTAATTTACCTTGTTGCTCGGAGCATGTTCTCCTTCTGGTGGTAGAGCACTTGGCCTTTAATGGAAAGAGGGCACACCTGTGGAAGAGTCTCTCATGTGGACAAGTTGATTTGTAGACAACCTCATCTTATTTCTGGTAGGGTGCAATTATCTAGGCCTGCAAGGCGTATTCATTCTGGGAGCTCTACTCTTACATGTGGCATACTAGCTTGGGTGAGATTCCCACATGCATGGCAGAGTTACTCTGGGATTTCCACTCTTGCATTGCCCATCAATAACCAGTTTAGTTTGCATTCTAAAGCTGGAAGAAACACTCAACAAATAGAATATGAATAAGGTATGCTGTCCAATTTCATGAGCATGGAGTCATGGGCTGCTATCATATCAAAATTTCAAAACATTATTTGCAGCTTTTTATAATTGTTTTTGGTATCAAAGCCCCTTGTAAACCAACATGTATGGGACCAACCTAGGTCCTGATCATTTTGCATGGAAGCCAATCTACAAGCTCTTCTCTCATGTCACAACATGATTTGATAAATTTGGCCAGGGTTCAATGCATTAACAAAATTTGACCAAAATTTGTGTTTTATGTAACCTAAATTGCAGGAAACTCAACCACAAGTATTTTAATATCTGGAAATGTTTTAGGTAGTGGAACACGTCCAGTATGGCTTGGAAATAGCCTAAAAAGATTCAAATGTTTTCCATGATTTGTAAACACAGGGGTGCCATGTAAATTTCAGGCCCAAAAAAGCACATTTGGGATCCTGAGGATCCCACATAACCCCTATAAACCAAAATTAGTTATTGTATCAAACATTTAAAACTCCTAATCAGCACTTAGTGTTTGTTATTTAACCAACTTCCATTGAAATAACAGTCATGGGATGTTACCAAAGAGTTAACCAACAGATAAATGCACACCACAAATCATACATTCACTGGAACTTCCCCTCCCATGCATGACCATGTAAGGGAAAGGGGCAAAAAAGAAGAAAAGAAGTCAGCCAATCATCACAGTCAGCCAATGATTCTTAGTGTCAAATCATTGGAAACTGCAAATCAAGTGCAAATTTAACCCATGTATCCATGGGTTGACAAAAAGAGTTTATAGCAGCCACAAGCTAATCACTCTACCCAAATCTGACACAAACTCCTAGAAGTTGTTGATTAGAAATTCCCCAAGAAATTTCACTCGGTTCATGAGAGAATGAAAGACGAGTGCAAATAAACTTGCTATGATTTAACAGCGCTAGGTTTGTTTACAATGTCATTTGTTTCTCTTTCTTTCATAATCTAAATTATAGGCTACAAAATCATTAATTCCAACTTCCTTGTATGATATGCAAAACCCTCAATTGTGCATTTGCAATCACTTTACCCCCAATCTCACACAAACTACTAGAACTTGTCAATTAGAACTTCCACGAGAAATTTCACTCGATTCATGAGAGAATGAAAGATGAGTGCAAATAAACTTGCTTTTCTTTACTCAGCATTAGGTTCGTTGAAAATTTCATTTGTTTCTCTTTCTTTCATAGTCTAGATTTTAGGCTACAATATCATAAGTTAGTTCCAACTTCCTTGTACATTATGCAAATTCCTCAATTGTGCATTGAGATTCTCTTTTTGAACTTATTAACATTAGAGCAGCAACAGACATTGCTGAGAAGATTATAAATGACCAAACCCATATTGTAAAATTTCATGTTACTCTACAACCTACAGCACCTTTACTCCATGGTCCACCTTTTCTATCATCCGGAAGGGAAGTTATCATGAACATGGAAATGTGCAATGTAATATTCACAAAAAAGAAAGACAATGAATATCAATATATTGATTTCAAAACCTGAAGATCACACTTACTTCTGGAATTGTTCTCAGAGAAAGCCTTGCATATAAGAGATCAATTGAAATCCCACTGAATTTAAACCGCATCAAGGGAACATTTGCACTCTTCACACATTGAACCTCTGAAACTTCTTTTGTGTTCTTAAGCATGTTGTACAAAACAATGAAAAAGTCGTCCTGCATAGAAGAAAATTTTCTGCTCAGAGACAGTACTGAACCTGTTTCTCATTTCAGAAACGACTTAAGACACACAAGGACACCTACCTCCAATGTTGCGTAACATGGTCCAACACACAAAGCATCAATATCTGCTTCTGGTCCATGGACCTGATCATTTTCATCAATTAATAGTCAGAGCTGTTTCAACATGGTCATAAATCCTTTAAGTAAAATGTATCGCAAGAGAAGAGAAAAAGAACCTTGAAACAATAAAATAAAAATAAAAAGATATTTCCAAAAAATCATCATCTTGCATAAGCATTTCTTATTGATCATTTGGTTCGAGGGAAAAGATGAAAAGGCTCAAATATAGGATGCACACACTGTCATTTATTTACCCTGTTATGAAGCTAAAATCTGCAATGTACAAGTTGTTCAATGGGCTATAATAAGCAAATGTGCAATCTGTACAAATCTGGAAGGGAATTAAAAGTTTATTCTATTTGTGATTTGTGACTGGTTAGTTACATGGATATCAATATGTAATAAAAATCTAGTAGTAGTATATGAATAATTCCTCCACCTTGGTTTACAAGATAATTACATTGTAAAGCACGTCTGTGAGAGGGTACACTAGATTTTACTTTGGTTAACAAGCTAAGTGGGGGTCAAGTTGATTCAATTTTACTCATTGAAAACCTGTTCCAAGTACTGTATGTGTGGGTGCTAAGAGCAAGAAAGCTCATGTGAAGACTGATTTTAAAATTTGTGTGGATATAGTCCTTTTTATAAAAGCTTTGTTCCTCTTTGAGGAGAAGCTGTCATGAACATGGAAACCTTCCTCTTTGGTTATCTTATAATGAAGTTTCTGTCATTACTAATCTTCACTACTAGAAAGCTTCTAGTGATCTAATGATTAATCTTTAAGCATATAGTTAGAGTCCAACAATTTGTATCATTTGCAGTTCCAAGTAAAAGTTCACAGCAACATATGAAATCAATTGCCCAAATTTTAATATTTGGTCCATGTTACCGGTCAAACTGTACTCGATGATCAAAATTGCTAGTCCATAAGGTACAACTTAGGGAAACTGTTAGGATTATCACCATTCTCACCTCAACGACCTATCCTCTTCACTTTATGCCAGCTCTCCGCCGGCACAATGGGGTACCCTAGGGCACAAGGTGAGGTTGAGACAAGACTTATTAAAACGGAGTTTTGGTAATTTTAGTGTTTTAAAATAGGTGATGGGAGGAAGTAGAGATCAATGCCAAATCCACCCAAGGCAATGAAGTCAAGCTGAATCAAATGTTTATGAGATCAAAAATAAACCCTCCAAAAAATTGGCCTATTTCTCTCATGGAATAGGGCTTTGAGATTAGAATCAAGAAGAAACGTAATCCCTCACCCAATCAAGATCATCAATGAATGTCAAGGTCTACATGAAGGGAACCTTAACGGAAAACCTTCACTAAGCAAGATCAACTATGGCTTGACAAATTTACTTGAGACTGTTGCTAGGGATCCACAAGGACTGCCTTTGCATTGGAGCCTTCCTTGTATATGACATCTCCTTGGAGCTTGACATGTGTGCCCTTGGAGTGTAGCATTCCACATGTGTGAGCCTACTTGTGGCTTTCTAGGATGTTTGTAATGGTTTAAGCCCACATATGTAGTGTTGGCCTTCCTTACCTCTCATATATATAGGAGGAGGGAGTCCTTTCATTATTCTCATTACTATCCATTTTCTTGTGCTAGAAATGTGACTAAGAGGATCAGACTAGTCTTCCTCTCTCTTGTGCATCTTCAATTATATCTCTCTTGTCCTAGAGGTGCTGGGGTTTCTTGGAGCTTCTGGAGCATCTTGAGTACTAGGGTTAGGGTTTGATCCTATGGAGACTTGGAGATTAGGGTTTTGTGATGAAACCCTCGGTTGTACTTGTTGAAGCGAAGAAAAATAGATGTCTTGCCATGGAGGACATGTTAGTGTGATACTTACATGTTTGAGTTACTTGATGCAAGCTAATGTTTTTCATGATTTCCCCAGCTAGGCTTTGGAGAGATAAACAATTGTACTAACCTTGTGAAAAGGCTATGGTATGTACATGAACTTCATCTTTATACATATATTATTATATATGAAGTTTTTAACAGTCCAAAATTGTCTCTGTTGCAAATTTGATTTTCAGCTATCTAATTTTTCATGGTTTTGTAAGTTCCGGCACTTGTATCTCTTGCTGATTTGATAAAAGTCAAGGTTGAAATTGTCAAGTGATTAGCACCAATATTGAAGAACATAGGACACATTTGCTGCTGTATTTACAGCTCTGATAAAGTGAATTTCAGCTCCTTTTTGATGCACGATAAGATTTCCCTAGAGGGCTGGAAATTGTTGGCACATTTTGGTATCTTTTCTCTTGAATTGCCTCACAAATTGAGGTTGTTAAAAGAAATATCGTCTGCTGTTGCTGTTGTTTTATTTATATTTTGTAACAGCCCTAAGGCTAAAAATTCACTAGGTTAAAATCCAAGAAACCTCCAAGAAAAAATTGAAACTTTCTGAGTTATATTGATTTCCCCAGTGCAGTAAATTTCTACAAGAAGAGCTTGCTCCATCCAAGAAATCAAAAGCAGCCATGTTCAAGTAAAACAGGTAAACAATAATATCAAAAAGTGAGAAATTCCATTGATTTCATACAGAAATGATAAAAAAAATGAAAAGATTTTCTAAGAAATTAAAATTATGTTCATGTGGCATTTTGAATATGAGAATCTTTCTTTTCCGTCTTTCCTTCCCTTTTTCTTATTTGTTGCACGGAAGGGTACATAGATACAAAAAAAATAGATTGACGAAAAATTGCATGTGTACAATTTTTTATGAAGCTCTATAGAGTTGACATATTCATTTTATTAAACATGGGTATGTTAATGAATAAGTTGAATGCAGTCCATAAGGGGAAAAGAGAGAGCATTGCATAAAGGAGAACAAATTTCCTCTCTTCCCTGCTATTTTTTGTAAAGTAAAATAAAGTAAAGAGTATACTTATAACAGAAAAAACACAATGCACAAAAGATGAACTACAAGAACAAGCAACCTTGCAGCAATTTCCTTTATAGCATTTTCTAGGGCTCTGGAAATATTCAGCTGATGGCCCATGAAAACTTTATTAATTATTACCACACAAACACTTCAAATAGAATATATTTTTCACACCCATGATACATGGTGTACTTTTCCTACCTAAAACATATTTTACATTTTGAATAAAAATGGCAAACAAACAAATTTCTTACCCCTAACTGATAAGACCCAAAGGTGAATATTTTTGCATTACTGCTTTCTCTCAGATCTTTTGGGAGACCTCTTTGCCAAGTTACTTCCCTCGCCCAGAGTTTGACAATCTATAAGATTAAAAGATAAGCATGTCATTGAAATCATGTTTTCTCAAAATTTTACAGCTTTCTAAATGCCTGCTTAGTTTCCTCTTGTGAAAATGAAACATCATCAATCATCCACAGAAAGGAAAAAAATTAAATATTAAATAATATAAAATTAAACAAAGAGAGAATGCCTGAAGAACATATGAAGTATCAAATAAAGCTAATTATTATTTTCATCCCATTTTCATATCATATAATAGCTCCTTTGACCAACAACATTTATTAAATCTATGATAGAAATAGCCCAGATTCAGATTTCTCTGACAACAATTAATGACGTGAAAAGAACCATGTAAAAATTCAACATGGACTCACTATATGTGATATCCCCTTATCAAAAAATAATTTCAGAAACAGTTTTGTGATTACCAGGATCCAAATTTTAAGGACATTATGTATCTTAATACAGCAAACAAATCCCTGATTCATCTTCCAAACAATATATATAGAGAGAGGCAGGAGGGCAGGAGAGAGAACTCACAAGGGTATCTAACAGCTTTGCAAAACTTTGTACTAAATATCACTATTGAGATCGTTGCATTACAACAACTCGATGTAAAAGAAACACTCAAATAATAGTTTACAAAACTTGAAAAGCAACTAAAAGATACCAAGGGAGAATCGAGATAAGGGGTTTTATTTAGATGTTGAGAGAGGAATCAGATCTGAAATTGCTTGAGGACTAGCAAGATCAACCAAAAAAGTGGAAAAGGTGCCTGCTCCCTAAAAGCATTACCAAAAGGGAGGGCAATAAAGAGATTTGTGTTGGTGACTTGACATATAATGCAGACATCACGAGGAGCAATACAATGCCAGCAAATGCCGATTTGACCTGGATAAAATTCAGAATAAATCTCCTGCTAAAGATTTCCATTACATTGCCTTTTCTCAGGCTTGACAAGCATAAAATGACGATGTGTATCGCATGGCCAATCAAGGTGTAAGTTAAAATGCTAATAATATTAATTTTAAATGCATACAGTACACCAGGAACATAAAAATTAGAAATAGGTTAACTCTCTGTTACAATTAAAATGGAAAGCTAAGAAGGTGGTACAATAGTCACTGTCCAAAGACATAAGTTGACAGGATTATGCCATCCAGATGAAGCATGACATGTTTGAGATTAACGAAACAACTGGGCAGGGTAAGCACCCAAGTAGGGGGATCTAAAGCTCAGATCTGACAGATATGAAAGCACCAAAAGGTGCACACAAAAGAATAGCTGAAAATGAGAGATGACAATGAGACAAAAACAATGATTTTAAGACCTCAGTGAAGAAGTCTGGCAGCCAAGGTGAGGAATAAACAAACTAAAGGAACACCTAGGATTAACCTCAGATGCCAATGTTTGCTTCAGCTCTAGACTCCCCCATGGACAAACACTCTAATGGCTCTAGTGGAAGCTTCTTCGATGACTAGTGATGATGACAATGGGAGTCAGTATTATGCCACTTGACCACTTTGGAAACTGACAAATGAAACTTGGTTACTGGACTGGCCAAGACAAGGTCTAAACGATTTTTGCTTAAAGATGGCAGTGATACTTAGATTCCTCTTCTTGCATGGATGTATCAGTAAAGGGGTAAAGCATATTTACAGCCTTGTTTTGTATATAATTGGCCTACGAGTATGGATGAGAACCTGTAATTTTGCATACAGCAGACATGGAATTTTAATTTGCTTGTGCAAAGTATCCTCTTCTCACACGGATGTATGAGTAAAGGTGTAAAGCAATTTTACAGCCATGTCTTTGTATATAATCGATCTACAGGTATAGATGGAGCCCTGTAATTTTCCGGATGGTTGATGTGTACTACTTTGTTTTTGTTGAAAATAAATCAACAGTTACCTTCAACACAATGAAGGGAGCATGCGTACATGCATTTCTAAGATGTCGTTTGATCAAAGTCATTACCTAATGCGAAAACAGTTTAGAAAAGACACTGGTGTTGATATATTGCGCTGAACAGTGTCAACATATCTGCATTTCAAAACCCTCTCCCATATGGATAAATGCCACATATGGATTCAAAATGAAGAGCTCTAATCTAATTTCACACTTATTTCGCAAACTCAGAACACTCACAGAAAAACATTAACCAAGATGCAATAGTGAATATACCTGTTCAAGTTGGGCCAGTACACTTCGCCTCTTTTCTTCTTCTTTTTCAGTCAATATCAATTCTGCATCAATTTGGAACTGGAACATACCAATTTGTGAGTCCCCGAGAAAATATCTAGAAGACAAATATGCCAAACCTATTTCAGTATTCAAAAGATATGGGCATTCCTTCAAAAAAATACCTTTTCAAGAGCATGCGTTCTAGCAATATCAATCTCAGTGGGAGAATCCAAAAATACATTTCCAGGGATAGGCGGCACCGTCATGATGGGCCCAGAGACAGGAGCAGCAGTTGAGCCAAAGATACCAATATGGGGCCTCGCACTGGGCACAGAAACAAGCGTCGCAGGAGGTATAACGGCCACAGCGGGTCTCATGATAGGCGCCGACATGGCACTTGCAGGGCTCATAACGCCACTCTGAGGGGGTCTCTGCGACGGATGCATATATGCCAAGCTTTCCAAGCCTCGGTCTACTTCAATTCACACCCTAAAACGCACTGGAACGCACTGGAGAAATTGAGGCCAATAAAGCCAAACTGAACTGAAGGGCGCTAAGTTTTCAAATGTGCCTGTAAATGAAATCCGGAACCCCAGAAAACCTGCAAGAACTGGAAATCCAATACACTTATTGGAACTGCGAGGAGTTGATTGCAAAACAAATTGCTGCAAAACTTAAAAACAAAAATTTTTGGGCTGTTGAAAAATTACCTGTACAAATGAATCCTGCCAAAAAAATTTGCAGAATTGTCGATATCTGAGTGAAGAAAAGATTGATGACGTACGGCGAAGCTTAAATGGAGAGCAACTGCAAAGGCTACTTTGTCCAGATAGTTCGATCTTCACAGCTTCTGAGGGGAATATGCAAAATTACTATGAACAAAGAGGACGATGAACAGACACGAGTGGTCGTATATATGGGAGAATATATGTCATCAAATCATCAACCTTCGGAAAAGGGGATTTTTGAAAGAGCCAGATTCAATTTAATTGAAATTGAAATTGATTTAAAATCGAAGGGTATATGAGACTCGGAGCTCATAAAAATGCAATGATTATTTTGGCTATGTGAACACTTGGAATTATGGTATTAGTGTTGTTCTAATGGCACGCAATTCATCCTACATATGATCACCACAGGTTAGAGAGGATAGACATGAACATAGTGTTAATATTTGACTGAAGGGATTAATGTTTTTTCATTAATTTGTTTGAAAAGGAATAAAGTATAAGTATAAAGTATAAAGTCAACTTTCGTGGAGAAAACTTCTCGAGCAAGCAATATCTCATAACATGTTTTATGTCATGATTGTTATTCATTTGAAACTGAATTTTTAAAACATGATTTACGAAATAAATTGTTCGTTAAAAATGTAAAAAAAAATTCAAATATTATGACTTGAATTTAATAAGATTATAGATTAATTAGTTAATTTGAATTGGAATATAAAAGTACACTGATCAGGTTGAATTTTAAAATATGATTTATAAAATAAAATGTTTTATTAAAATTGTAATATAATCGATTATAAGGATTTGAATTTAATATTGTTATAGATTAAATATTTAATTGGAATTGGAATATTTAAAGATTTTTATTTAATTTAAAGTTTTTAACATCATTATTATTTATTTGGTTTATTAGAGAAAATGATGAATTTTAATTTTAACACATTATATTAAATATTGTATTTTATTTATAATTGTTACTTAAATATTGTATTTTATTTATAATTGTTAATTAAATTTAGTTTGGATGGTTGCAATATTTTATATTAAACATTGTATTTTATTTATAATTGTTAATTAAATTTAGTTTGGATGATTGCAATATTTTATATTAAATATTGTATTTTATTTATAATTGCTAATTAAATATTGTATATTATTTATAATTGTTAATTAAATTTAGTTTGGATGGTCGCAGTATTTTAATTTCTAACTGAATGTAATATGTTAAATTCATAAATGAAGATTTTTTTTAATGGCTTTAAGATTTGTTATTTGTGTAATAAGGACAAAAATATAAACATCAAAATAATTTCAAGATATGTTTTTTTTAATTGTAAAATAAGGGAGTAGGATGAAAAAAAAATTAGGCCAATGATACCTATAATCTTGTCATTATTCTTAATATCTTAATATCTATTAACACTTTTATTATACTAAATGACATAGGGTTTTTGGAGGTTTAGATTCCCCAAAATATTTTTAGACAGACCAAATTTACATAATTTACATTGCATATCACACCGACTATTAAGGAAAAGTTGCCAAGGAAGGAATATCATTTCTCATTAAGATTCATTAAGACTAGTTCAAGTTTATTACACTTTTATTAGCGAGATCATCTCTAGCAAAATTGTTCCTTCTCTACACATAAAAAACTATTAGTAGAGAATGATAGTTTCAAATACTCATTCTATGATAATGTTTCGCAACTTGCAATTTTTAAATAAAGATTCATGAACAAAGTGATGGATATTCTCCCTCCTCCCACCCTTCAAATTATATTTTAAAAATATATAATTTTATATAAATTGCTTTTGAATTTTTCTTATACTTTTTTATTTATATCTAGGTTCTATTCTTAATTTTTGTATTTAACTTTCAAATATTAATATGAAATTCTACTTTCGTTTCATTTTTCAAACTTTATATTATGTTTTTTTTTCACTTTATAAATTATAAAAAAAATGATGATTATGTTGAAGATTTCTGAATAATTGTGTGTTCTCAGTTAGATGTACCACTTCACCTATTTTTAGAGATAGAAAGCTTAATTTGATAATACTAACCATGTTAAATTATGAATAAATAGAAATAGAATATGACTATTAGAGAAATGTTATAACACTTAAAGATAATGAAAAAGATTTGAATGTTGATATAATAATTATTTTATTTTATTTTATTATTAGTTATTGAAGATTTGGGGAAAAGAAGAAATGTAATACAATTAAATTTAAATGAAATCAAGTAAAAGTAATAAATTATTTTTGATATGGTCAAATAGATATTATTGTTATAAAGGGTATAATTTTATTTGGAATCTAGAATGAGAATTATAATTTAGTATTAAATAGTATCTAAATTAATATTATGTTGATAGTGGATGGGAGTAAATTATGGTATTGGACTAGAATAGAAGGAGAAAATGTATATAAAATATTGAGATTGAATCATGAAAAAATATAATTGGTTATAGTTAGATTAATATTATTAAGAATGGTTTTGGAATAAAATAGAGGGAGAAAAAAAAAAATATAAGGTCAAATTAGATAAATTATAATAAATTAGAGATGGATTAATAACATTTAAGATTTGGTCAAATTAATATTAATACTCGAAATTATAGCTAGATATTAATATTAAAATACAATAGGTTTAGACAATTTGTTACCAATTAAATTCAAATTATTAAATAATATTAGTTAGCAATTATATTTGAGTTATTTCAAGTTAAATTATATTATTTGTAACAAAATATCAATTTGATCCTATCAAAAATAAATTTATTATTTATTACTTGATTTCATTTTAATTTAATTGTATTAAATTTCTTTTACTCCTCAAATATTTAATAATTAATGATAAAATAAAATAAAATAATTACTATATCAATATTCAAATATTTTTTACTATTCCTAACGGTTATATCTTATTTCTATTTATTCATGGTCTGGCACTTTTCATATCATTAAATTAAGTTTTATGTTCCTCGGATGGGTTAAATGTTCACCCTAAAAGTTGGACATCTCAATGAGAACAAACTGTTAACCAAAAATCTTCAACATCATCAACAAATTATGAACTGTGAAAATCTACATGCTAAAATTATTAAAAATATATATATTAAGCTATTAGTTATAGTAATTAAAATTAAAATTGGGGAATGATCGAGTTGGTATTGTTTTCCCACATCTTGTTCATATTTTTCGGGGATGAAACAAACCATTGCTAAAATTATAAATAAAAATTATATATATATATATATATATATAGTTATTAGTTACAGTAATTAAAATTAAAATTAGGGAATGATCCATTTGGTATTGGTTTCCCACATCTTGTTCATATTCTTCACGGGATGAAACAAGTCATGAGAAATCTAGAATGATTCATCTATAATCATATCTATAGGGAACTAAATTCCCTAGCACACTCATTGTTTAAAGAAACTATATAAATCCTTCCAATAGTTTTAGAATGCTAAGAGTTTCTAAATAAGCAACTTGTATGAGTTGTTGCTAAGCAACTTTAATGTCAAGTATGGAAGAGATGTTGTCATGTCGTGTTATGTAAATATTTAACTAAGTCAAATTACACAAAAATAAAATTAACAAAATAAAATGAAAAAAACATAAATATTATAATTATTAATTAAAACATTTTAACTACATCAAATTACATAAAAATAAAAATAAAATTTTAAAAAATAGAACAAAATAAATAATTATAGTTAATAATCAGATCAGCCTATATCCATCTTTACTGGAGATGTACCAAACGTTGGGAGTAATCAAATCACTTTTCATGAAAAGGGATTTGATCTTTTTCTGTGTTTCGTAGATCCTAAATTAAGATGAATCCATATGGACTAGCCCAAATAATCCTCTTTTCTATAATTTTTATTTTATTTTTTGTAAAACTATAAAGAGTGTTACAAAAGCAGACCTTTGACAAGTCTTCATAATATATATTTTAATATTAAAAAAAAATCAAAAGAAGAAAAGAAAAGAAAAGGAAAAAATATATATATATATATATATCTAATTGCAAAACTTAACTAACAAACATTTTCAAAATGAATAAAAGTAATTGTATAATAGGATGGATGATGCAAGATTGAATATTGAAGATATAATTGATAGTTGTGTACGAAGGAAAGAAAGAAGAAGAAAGAAAGAAATTATTTTAACTTCCAAGATGCTAAAAATAGCATATGGGCCAGATTGTATCTCTATTTGTTTCTTGTATTCGACCATTTTCCAGTGGAATCTTATTGTCGACCATTTTCCAGTGGAATCTTACAGTAAACGCTCCCATCTTCTTATGGACCAACTCTTTCCTGAATAGATTATCCCAAGAGCTAGCTGCCAGAATATCTACATAATTTTCCCTAGTGTCTTTGAAGGCCTAGCATTCTAAAATGAAATGCTTCTCTATTTCCACTTTCTAGGAAGAGCAAAAAATACACTCTTTCCTCCCACATTTCTTTTGGCATTTCTTCTTTCTCTCAATCCCTTTCTCCCAAGTACGTTTGTGGAACTTATCCATAACAAAAGTTTTTATCTCTTTACAATTTGTAGGACACATGCTCAAACAAATACCCCATTTACTAAACCATTTGTTATTTTGCAGCATCCAAGTCTTCTTTCTTTTACATAATATGTCATTAAACACAACTTTAGGCCATCTACCCTCTTCCATTTGCTCATTTTTTTTTAAATATCTTATGAAATAAATATATATTTCAAAAATTGAACCAATAACTTCACATCAAAAAGTGGCTTAACAAACACAGATCATCATCACTTATCCAAAACCCCATAAATTGTTTTCAAAATAACTTAATAAACAAAATAAACATCATTAATCATAATAATTAAACTTAAAATAAATTATAAAAATATTAATATTATAGGCTTTGAAACTAATTAATTTAATTGCAAAATTCGATTAGCAAAAATTATAAAATTTACTAAAATTGAGTAGGTAATAATTATAACATTTTTATATTTAACATTTACTTATTTTAAAACAGTATCAAAAGTGTAAAGTTGAATAATGAAAATTTAGTCTAGAATTGTGTTTTTTATTATTTTATTATTTTTATTATTTAATAATTTAATTATCATTATTTTTTAAATTTATATTATCTAATAATTTAATTATTCTACCATTAATATGGATGTGTCAATTTTTTAATCACTAGAAATTTAAATTTAAAATTCACAATTTTCTAACATTTATATTTCAAAATTCACAATCATCTAACATGAAAATATTTAAAATGTAATTTATATATAATAACACTTGCATATAGAAAAGAATAAAAAATCTTATTTAAAAATGAGAAATAAGTTTTATAAAAATTATAATTTTTTTATTTAAAAAAAAAAAAAACTTCTCACTTTATTGACCCATGATATTTGTGTGGAATGTAACATATTTAAAGGGGGAATTAATTAATTCCCCCTTTAAATATGTTACATTCCACACAAATACCATGAGTCAATACCATAAGTTCTCAATACCATGAATCATTTTTTATTTTTATTATTGTTTTATTTTTTATATGGTAATAATAAAGTAATTTTTATTTTATTTTGACTGAATTAAAAGGTTTACATTACATTACATTTTTTTTATAAATTTTTTTAATGTAATTTAATTTAGTCGAAATGTTAAATATTACATTACAAAATCTATACACCTATCAATTTAACAATTATATAAATTCAAATCTATTTGACAACAAACCTATGTAAAATATTAAATACACTTCATATCATTATTTATAAATTCCATAAAATTATATATATATATCATTTGTCACTATTTTACAAAATATTACATTTTTATTATATTTTAATTATCTTATTTAAAAACAAAACAAAACACTAAACTTACCATGCTCAGACATAAAATTCATATTTAAAAGGTATATTATTCAATAGTAAAAGATTGCCGACTAAAATGTTTATCGAAGTTTTGAATTTTAGAATTGCAAATTTTCTTCCATACTTACAACTCAAATTCAAATTTGAAAATTACCACTTGTGAATATATGGATGGGATAATCAATATATTTAAAAATATATAAATATATTAATTAGAAAATGAAAAATATATAGATATATGATTGTATAATTAATTGTTATTTTATTTGTTTGTAATATAAATATATGAATGAATGAATGATATTTTAACATTTATCATATTAAAAATAGTAATAGTTCTCTCACTAAAAAGACAATGTCGGAGAATTGATGTTAATATACTGCAGTAACTATTTCTGATGTCTCTGAAAGCATCACATTCCAAAATGAAATGTTTTTCTGATTCCACTGTCCCAAAAGTGCAAAAAGTACACACCCTTTCTTCCCAAGCTTCTTTAGGTCTCTTCCACCTTCCTGCTTCACACCTAAGTTGATGTGAGTTAGTTCTTAATTGAGCAATAAGAATCTTTGCTCTCCACGGAATGTTAGCTCCAATGTACTCTTTTTGTTGGAGATCACAAGTGGGGTTGTATTCCTAAACATAGTACTTCTTCTTTCTACCCAACTCTTTTCCTCATATACCCTTATGGGATTTCTCGAGCACAAAATTCTTTAACTCCTTGCTATTTGTGGGACATGCATTAAGGTAAATATTCCATTTTTGCATCCATTTGTTGTTCTTTCTCATCCATGATTTCTTTCTTTCACTCATGCCTTCATTGAAGATAACTTTCGGCCATCTACCTCTTCCCAGTTGCTCAATTCTTTTTAGATACCTTATAAGACGCACCATAGCAATTGTTTCGATGTGAGTTGCTCCTGTTTCACTCAACATTATCTCATGAGGAACTGAACTTTTTATTTTGAACTTGCTCATGATCAAGTGTTTTTGAATTTTTTCAATTTGTTTCCATTTTGAAACAGGGATGCTACTAGCCCACAATTCACACCCATATAATATCATTGGGCAAACTAGGAGTCCAAAAAGCACTTTAATCGTGTTTCAGTCCCATAACTGTGTCTCTCTACATTTGTTTTGAAGTGCATATAATGTTTTCCACCCTCCTATAATTATTTTATTTCTGCAATCCTCCCAATTAAGCTTGTTGTTGAAATCGATATCGAGGTACTTGTATTCATTTACTTCTTCAAGAATGTTGCCTTCAAAGAAGAATGTATGTTGGCTTTGCTTCATTTTATTAAAGAAAATCATTATTTTGGTCTTATTGGTATTGACTTGCATCCCCACTACTTTACAGAGATGCTAAAGGGCATATAGATGCATCTGCAGTCCATGGGCCAATTTAGCAACCAATACACAATCATCAACGTATAGAAGAAGCATTATCACAAACTCCCCCAATGGAACACCATCCCCACCTTGAAAATTTAGCCACTCTTCCAATTTGTCAATATAAAAAGCAAAAAGGGTAGGGGATAAAGGGCAACCTTGCTTGACTCTGATGTCACTTCTAAAACTTTCTGAAATGCCTGTTGAAGCTCTGATTTTGACTTTCACCTCTTCATAAAGCCTATGAACAACAGCTCTATATTGTTAAGGAATTTCAAGTTCTTCCATTCTACACCACAAATTATCTCTGGGTACCGTGCCAAATGCCTTTTTGAAGTCAACAAAGCAGCAAAATACTTCTTCTTTGCCCCCCCAAACCTTTTCAACAACGTGTCTCAGTGTGATACCATGATCTATTGTAGAATGCTTCGGCTTAAAACCCATTTGCCCTTTTGCCCTCTTTTCTTTTACTTTTTCCCACTTACTGATTATATTTTCTACCATGCCACTGGAAAGCTTTGCAAACAAAGGATTGATCATAATGGTTCTATAGTTGGAAGGATTGTTAATGTATCCACTTCTAAAAAGGGGTATTACTAGACTAGTTGTCCAATCCCTTGGGAATCCTTGTTGAATGACGTTGTTGAATATTTCCGTAATGTGCGGTGCCAAAATGTTCATTCCCCACTTTAGATATTTTTCTTGAAGTTCAACCAAGTCTTTTGCCTTCCCTGTTTTCAACTTTTTAATTCCTACCTCCGCCTCCTGTATTGTGAAAAGCTTTGTAGTTGTGTTGATATTGAGAGGAGGCTTAAGAATTAGCTCAACCTCTAATTCTTTTTCATAGAGTTGTCTTGCATAGTCAAACTGCTCATTGACAGTAATATTATTTTCAAATTGCTTCTTCCTTGGTCGAAGTTCCTGCCAAAAAAGTTTTGGGTTATTCTTGCTTAGATATATCAACTCTTCTCGCCTTGTTTGCATGAACTCATATTTTTTCTTTTTTAAAATCTGCTTATATAACTTTACATCCATCTTCCCCTCTCCTTCCTTTTTTAAGGTTCTTCTTGCCATTTTGCATTCCTCATTGAACCACGTATTCACGGGAAAACAATTTGACTCTTATTTCCTATATTTTGCGCTTTTTCACTTCTCAAGTACACCCCGGATTATATTTGTTAACTCATGGTTGTTGAGGCTTTGGGGACCAATTTTCTCCTTTTAAATTGATCTCTCCAATAAATTACATAAATAATGAAAATTGAATTATTTTTAGTTGGTTTTGAGAGTTGCATATCTCTACATTATATAAATGTGTGTGTAATCTGATTAGCTCAATTTTCATTCTCTTGATGATGAACTAAATTCAGTAATGCCGGCTCTATGATTTCTTATGTGATTTCCCAAAAGATTTATTATTAATGAATTATATGTTTTAATTTTTTTAAATTATGATATAATATATATTTAAGAAATATATATTTTTTTAGATATATTAGAGTAAATTTTTCTTTAAGAATTTATTAACTATAGAAAAAAAAAAAATTGTTTTTAAATTAGGTTATATATATATATATATATATATATATATATATATATATATATATATATATATATATATATATATATATATATATATATATATATATATATATAAGGTGTAGTTCAATTTATAGACGAAATGGTCTTTCTCACTATATATTTTTTGGTTAATTTTAACCAAAATTTGGGATTTTTTAAAACTTGAGTTTAAGTTCTTTAAATAGTAAAAATTCCAGTGCCCGAAAGTGTTTTTTAGAGTGTTGAATCCATTTATGCATTCAAAATTGCATTTTAAACAACAAAATATGACATTCTTTCTTGAACTTTTTTTGTAGGATTCCTTGAAAAAGTCTATTTCGACTATAAGTTAAACTACACATTTACAAATATTTAATCATTTTTATACATATAATAGCATAGATTTATTTTTATGTGCAGATTTACTAAACTAAATATGTTTAAGATGTAAAAAGAAATTAGTCTCGAGGCGCTCCTTGTGGTAGTTTAGTCCCCAGAAGTCCAACGGTCCATTCCAAGCATGACTATGTAAACATGTGAAGATGAAGATGTTAGGTTTTCTGGTGTTAAAAAAAATTGTAAAATTTGACAATACATTTATATTCTAGAAATTTTATTCATATGAGCAACTACTCGGACATTTAATAATATTATTTATATTATATATAAATTTCTCATCTTTATATATAGAAATATTTTTACTTTTAGTTTTATTAAACTCCAAAAATATATATGGTTATGTGTAGCACATTTTAAATTAATAAAAAATAAAAATAATAAATCAATTCAATTCAATTGGTTATATTATAGTTTTGTAATAAAAATTTCAATAAAAAAATAGTTTATCGAGCCTTAAGAAAACAAGAGATTAATTGAGATTCTTTAACATTTTATTTCTATGATAAAAAAGCAGAGAGAGGAGCGTTCTCACCTTAGTTTGTTTTGTTGACTTCGCAAGTCATGAAGGTTGGTAGTCTGGCAAAAAAAATGAAAATTAGGAAGGTATTTTCATCTTCAACCCTCTTAGTGTCCTAAAGGTGACAAACTCTTTCTTCCCATGGTGTTTTGGGAATAGACCAAGGACATGATTCACTCTAAAACTCATAAGAATTAGTTCTTAGCCTAGCAATGTTCATTTTCTTCTTAGCATTGATCAAGATAGAAAGATAATCCTGGTTTTCAAGATTGGGGTCCATCACCTCCTTATGATATATTAGCTTCATCTTTTCCCTCTAACGCCGTATAGTCCCACGAATTTTCCTTAAATTTGGAAGTAATGATATTTTTAATATTATTCTTATTCTTCAAGATGATCTCCTCTAAAATTTTCCATGTTAATAAGTAGGATCATGTTAAAATAAATTTTAATAATATAAATAATATCATTAAGAATCAATATATATTTCTTTCCAAATAAAAAAATGTTGGTTTATATAATGTACTAGTTCATTTTTCAGCGAATATGCTTCTGTGATGGCATACATTTAGACAAAATGTGTGATAGTTGGATTTGTTTCCAAAACTATTTCTATTTATTTTTGTTAAAAGTGGATTGTGCATTTAAGTTTTCTTTTTATTAAGATTAACATGTAAAAGTTAATCTGAAAAATGAACATAGTTATTTATGTTTTGAATAAAGAAATAAATTATGGAATGTTTTCCATAAAGACTAATGATAAAGTATTTCAAGATTCCATAGTAGTTAGGCAAAATCAGTTAAGGACAGTTACCATTTCCTCTAAGGATAAAAGAAAAATCCCAGTAAGGAAAAGGGGTTATGTGACCTTGGAAGAAAAGCTAGAAGGCTTGAGGATGAGACTAATTCCAGAGCTGGTTGAACCAGTGGAAACTCAACAATCCTGAATCTGGAAAGTAAGACTGGACTAGAGGTCTTGAGGTCTTAACCAGAACTATTGCTAGATAAGCCCTAATCTGGTGCGGAGCACAGGGGAGACGAGGATGTAATAGCCTCTCTCAAGGTTGGAAGGATCATCATCTTCATCATCAGAAGCTCTAAGTGAGATAAGTAATCTGGCCTGAGGAAAAATAAAGATTTAAAAAACTGACTGCAATTTATTTACTTAGATAGATGCGTATGTAAATTTGATGTATATGCATACAAAAGTAGTAAAAGACCTTTTTATGTCTCTTATTAAGGATAATTATTTACAGGTATTACCAAAGAAGTAGTGACCCTGAGTAGCTATAGCTTGTTCTTGCTACAGAGACCTTATGGCTCTGTCTCTTTCTTCTTGGAATTTTCGGTGTAATAGCTATCAACAATAGGAAATTGGATTAAGTTAATCAGTTGTACGATTTTTCATATTTATATATAATTTTTCTTACATTAATGAGCACTTCTGTGTCGACTTGGATTTTCTTGGTAGTTTATAGCCTACATAAAAATCCAATTTTCAGGTCGCTGGAGGTCAGTTATGTATTGATGCATTTGGTAGTGAAGAGGTGCAGTGCCTCTCACTTCTCATTTCAACCATTTCACACAACACCAGTGATGGGAAACACATTAGTTCTTCTATATTATGTTGATTCCTTAGTACAGGAGCCATGACTTGTCAGGTGGTCTGCCATTTTTTTGCGGCAGTTCTGTACAGCCTTAGATAGATGTCGTGCTCATGCATAAGGGAGGGTCAACTTTCCTTTTGCTTCAGAGATTTTTTGTTTATTTTTTGAGAGATTTCCAAAGACGAGGCCTATTTGTGTTCGAAAACCTCATAGGCTGATGTTCGAGGCATGGATGCACATGTGGGGGCAGATGATGCCCAAGAGGGGCGAGACTGTGTTTCTAGCAAGGATATTGAATGATGCACTGGAGTTACTAGCCAGTGTTGATGAGCATCCCTTCATTATGGTCCCATGTCCTTATGCGGGTTTGGATTGGCGAGGGTGTGCCAACATCCTCTTCACAACTGATGAGCCGCCGGATGATAGAGATAATATTACTGTTTTATTTAAATTTATTCTAACATGTTCTTTAACTCGTTTTTATTAAATTGTGTAATGAAATTGTCTAATTATTGTTGTGTACTTGTATATATTTTGCGGACATTGGGTCTTTTGATTGCGAGGACGTGTTGTCACCACCACATGATCCAGGTGTGGAGTACCCTGATGACGATCAAGGTCAGCTTGATAGTAGATACATGATGGAGTTGGGCAACCAACTCACTGCATTGATTATTGAGGCGAGCATCAGGCCCGCTCATATGAGAGACATATTGGTCGATGGTAGGTTGTTATAGATGTGGAGAGGCATGCCACGTGACATGTACAGACTGATGCGGCATGTCGTAGGAACAACGACCTTGGTTATGTGGCTGAGGAGGACCGTTGCACGTTATAGGCGTGGTCAAGATGCAACACGTGATTGGCAGTTCACGAGCAACGACTCATCATCTCATGATCGTTCACCTTGCATCGCGCTAGAGGAGCAGCCTCCACTAGCATCTAGCAGCAGTGATCATGGAGATCAGGCTGGACCATCGGCCATGTCCAGTCAACAGCTTGCAGCATCCAACAATACTCATGATCATGAGCAGGCTAGACCATCGACCGTCGAGGTTGCACCATTGACTGAGCAGGCCTCGACTAGTACTGCTATATTTGATGTTGTACCACTAGCTGATCCATGACATTTATATTACAATTTTATATTTTTGACATTATTCAGTTATATATATATAGTCCATGCATTTTATGTTCATGTTGCAGTTCTACTTAATTTACATGTTGGTGATCATCATGATGTGTATATTGTTAGGTCATGTTAGATATGTTCATTTAATGTGCAGCTTGCAAATAGATGTGTATGTGATAATATGAGTTATTTGACATGAGATGTATATTTGATGTTTGTGTTGTGATGATGTTAATATGTAATGTTAATTGTGTTTTGTTAGATGATCATGATCACGATGAAGTTAGCGATTTTGAATGTGCTTTTTAGTCAAATATGATGTTTGTACGATGGTTACCATGAACGTGATGTTTATAAATTATTTAATATTAAATGATCATGATATTGTAAAATTGTAATATTTGTAATTCTAATTGTATGTAAAATTGTAATTGTAATTGTAGGTAAAATTCTAAAATTGTAATTGAAATTATATGTGAAATTGTAAAATTTTAACTGTATTAATGTGAAATGATTTTATTAAAAATTTTAAATTTGTAAATTTGTAAAATTTTAAATAATTGTAAAATAATAAATCTAGAATAATATGAATTATTGTAACATAATAAAGTTTAGAAAATAATGCAAATAAATTCATGTACTTCAGAATTATCATTATTTTATTATGATCTTAGATACAAAAAAAAAGAACTAATGTATACAGTTGCCATTGTTTTTTAGATCAACATAATTGCAAATTATCAAGTGAAATATTTTTAACATTAAGACAATGCAAATTACCGATTAATTCAAAATACATATTATAATGTTTTGAAAAACCCATCTTAAAAAGTATAAATATTGATGAAATAACACATGTACCATATCAATCTCGGTTCTCATGATCACCCTCATTATCTTCCAGCTCGCATGGCATGATAACACTATTGTTCTCAAAAATATGTTTTGATCTAGGGTCGTGTCAATACGAACCACCAATCCCTATCCAACACATCTGGGTAAAAAAGCATCTGGTTGTAGTGTTTGGGGAAAACATAGGGCTCCTTAGCTTCATCCCACATCTTTCTAGAGTTGATACATATCAACCTACTATCATGATCTTCCTTTACATTATTCCGATCAAAGGTGTCCCACCACTTGCACCTAAAATAACACATTAGAAAGAAGAGAAATCCACTTCAATGATCTCTTGTATCTTTCTGACGTAACCTAACGTCCCTCGTACTAGGTTTTGATCATGGTGGCTAGATCAACTAGATTGATCGAACTCGACTTCCACTCCACAGTCTTGTGTGATGTTTCCAACATCAGCATTTTCTGTGCGAAAATGGTGTCCACATGCCCACATAGATGGGAACAAATGCACCTATTATAAAAAAAGTAAAAAAAATCACAGTGTCATGTGTCTTATAATAACCCAACAGTTAAAATATGAAATATAGTTTCTTATAAGTTTCAAATTTACATATAAATTAAAAATATTATTACCGAGTTGTTGCACCCAATCCCTACGTTTAGCGCATCCTCTTCAGCACGCGGGTAACGACCAGTCGCACCGTATTTCTCTCTGATTTGGTCAACACCCAACTGTTGGGGCATATTTTTGGCATATTTTCTTTTAAATGATCGGGATAAGGCACACTTCTACCATTCAACCGTCTGAATTCTTTCCTATCACTATCCCATTTCATCTTCTTTTGTTCGTACAATGCGACCCACAATTGTGTCGCTTCAGAATTGTAAAGAACGAATTTATTGATTGCTTCAATTTCTGCATTCGCTGATGAAATCAAACTGACATTCTATAGTACTTAGAGATCAAAATATACATTATATTGAAGTTCAACATGAATATTAAATTTGTGTAAATTTGAAAAATTATAAGTTGCTTACTCTTTATTAAGCGTTGTTTTCCACTCGTTTGGAGCAACTCTCCTTCTTTTTTTTCTTCATCCCCTTCATCGTCCCAAATCATCGCACGTGGTCTATTGTCGATCTGCTTGACGTACTCATTGGCATAATAGAAAGACTCATATGATATGTACCCCTCTGCCATAGACCCCTCGGGTTTTTCCCTTTGTCGAACAAAACCTTTCAATTTCTTCATGTACCTCTCTAAGAAGAACATCCAATAACAAGAAACCACCCCAACTAATTCAACCTCATCTACTAGGTGGATTAGAAGATGAACCTATAAGTCCATGAAACTCGTTGGCAGTTCCTTCTCAAACATACAAAGAATCTCAACTATCTCTTGACGCCACCGTGGAATGCTAGCCACGTGAATCTCCTTTGACGTGATCCAACGTACAAATGCATATAATTTAAATATGGGACGTCCTAGGTCTTGAGGGAATTCATGTTTCACACACCCACAGATGAAGGATAATGACACTGCAAAGTTATAAACACATGCAATAATATCCAAAATTAGTTATGTTTTATGATCCCCGCATGGGATAAAATTTATTAATATAACAAATAATAAAATCATGCTTTTGACATTATACGTACTCTTAGAAGATTCAAATGGTCATGCGATTTCAACCCCGACAAATGGTCATCCACGGTGAAGCAGTGCTATAGTGAAGACCCGTATGAAGTTGGCACCCTCACACACATTATAACTTCCTTTGCCAAAGAAATATCATATTTTTTAAAAATCCATGGGACATCACCTTCTTTGAAAAACCATGAATTAGAGGGACCAGCGCCTGCCTCTGATCCCGTACTTTCTAATCGCCTTGGCCAATGTTTCTTTTTAGTTTTTGAAGTAATAAGATCTTTCCTAACATCCAATGTCACTTTGTTTCGATGATATGTGCCTCCATAAAGAAGATGAAACGTTTTTAAATATATGCATGGGATCTAATAAGTGGGTAATCTTAAGATGATCCCAATATGGAAGGTTATAAAAGATAGATTTCCTTTTCATCCCAATGGGCAATTTCTCAACATAGGTGTCAAAGAATTCTAGATCATCAAACATAGGCTCCGCATTTGAATCAAACATTTCCATGAACTCCTTCTCCTTCTTTCTCTCATATGCTCTAAGCCATTCAGTTGGTGTCGTTATTGGAGGCCTTTGGGTTCTCTCTCATTTACCATTGAAAGCGGATGCTTCTCTTCTGTAAGGGTGTTCTTCTGGGAGGAATACCCTGGAGTAATCATACACTGGATTTTGTAGGTCCTTGGACCATCTAGCTTTCAGAGAAGGTCCACAACATTTACATCCAAAATACCCTTTTGTTACAAGACCTGCGAGATTATTTTATACAATTAATATGCATGGCACGTTAAAGAATATCATGAAGATCAGAACAAATATTACAACGAATTAAAAAACTAATATGTGAAAGAATATTGTTACGTATATAAACAAATCAATAAATTAAACATGTAATTTACCAGAGCAAACTCCTAAGCCTCGATAATCATGTGTCGTGTAAGAACATATGCCATACAATGTAAAACTCCTCTCTGTTGTGATGGGTCTTGATACATCATATACATTTATCCCGTCCCATACTTCCTTCAATTCATATACCAGTGGTTGTAAGTAGACATCCATTTTCTTCACTTGTCTTCTACCAGGGACTATGAGAGCCAACATAAGATGTTCATTCTTCACGGACAACCATGGGGGGATATTGTTATTGAACACTACTACAGGTCAAAGAGAATAGTTGGTGTTCTAGAGGGAATATGGGTTGACTCCACCCATGGCTATGCTGAGTCATAGACTTCGTACTTCATCCTTGAATTTTTCGGGCCATGTATCTTCTATATGCTTCATAGATATTGAATCATTTGGGATTCGCATAACTCCCAACTCACTTCTGTGTGAGGCATGCCATCCCTGCAATATAACTAATTCTTTGCAATGAAAGAGCCTATGAATCCTTGGTATTATAGGCATGTGCCTCAATATCTTAAAAGGAGGACCAGTACGTGATTTACCCTTCTTTTTTTATTTATCATGCCTGTCATGCCCACATTTCAGACACATCTTTTTGTCTACATATTCTCCTCTATATAGAATACAATCATTTGGACATGCATGATATGATATGTACTCAACACCCAACATTTTCAATAATTTCTTTGCCTCTTCGCAGCTACCGAGCAAGACATTATCACTCGGAAGAACCTTATCTTTGAATAACCTGTAGTTGGTGATCATGGAAAAATATATTAATAAATGTACATTAATGTCGATATAATTATTAACGTTCATAAAATTTACCATTTGTAATGTTCATTGCAGTGTAATGATTATATTTCAAATATATATAAGGGAGTACTTTATGGTAACTTACCTCAAAAGTTTCGAGAAACATGCATTCGACAAGAAAAACTGTTCTTTCAAGTTGTACAGTAACATCGTTGTCCCCAACTGGGTAGACTTTGACTGACCGCCAGGTCCAAAGAGAAAGGTGGTGGAAGCAAATTTAAGGCTTTCGAAAAAGGTGTCAGCGATATAAGCATCATCCCCTAGCTGATCATCGTTTTGGAATGCATCTAACAACATTGTCTCCATGGCGGTCGTATCCCTTAAGTAATCATCCATACCAATCTCTATTTGATTGTCTCGATTGCCAACTTGTGAAGAACTACTATTGTTACAGTCATTCCTAATTGGTGAATCTGGACATAGCGGGAATTGAATCGGTGGTCGATTCAACCATTCTTGGTATTGTTCCTCTCTGATTTTTTCTCTTAATTTAGTTTTCTCTCGATTTGACATTGTCATGGGGTGCAACAAAAGATGGTAGGTAGGTCGCTCATCATCACTAGAATCCTAATAATTTAAAAAAATTAAAATTAAAATTAAAAAAAAATAATAATAAAAAAAAATAATAAAAAATTGAACATGATTACTACAAAATATATGATATCAATTAGTAACCATGTTGACAATATTGCATGATTATAAATTGGTTTGACGTTTAAATAATTACATTAATCAATATACCAAACAATTATAATTATTACCATCATTGTCCCGGTATTGTGGCTAGAAGATGCAATATTGTTACAATTGGCAGGGTGAAGCGGTTGTCCATTTTCATCTACTAAATGCGCATTGCGGTATGCAGCTGCTGATAAGAGCTTCCGACATTTTGGAGTTGTTTGAATATTTTGTGCATTTGAACTCGATCTTGAATCTGCATCATGAACCTGCAAATTTGTATACATTATAAATTTAATTAAGTTATGCATGATTGTCATGGATAAAAAACATAAATTTAGATAGTTAAAATATAAATAAAATTTGAAGTAAATATTACGTCTCGAGATGGATAGGGAGAACTCCGCGATGGACTTTGAAAAATATTATGGAACGATCTGGATTTTGAAGAATTGTCCATTCGATATAATTATGATATTTTCTCCCTGCATTTGAGCAAAATCAACAATAAATTTTGGTGCACACACCTAAAAGTAATTTTGGTGCCTTAAAAATGGACTTCTTGTTATCGGTGTCGTTTTATAAACCGGTGCCATTTTATAAACAGACGCACCGGTGCCGTTTTATAAACAGACGCACCAGTGTGGTGCTATTAAGTGACGCACCGGTGATGAATAACCACAAATAAAAAAAAGCGCAACTCTATTTTCTTTAAGTGAAAAAAGCGGTATATTGAAAAATGGGCGGAAAAATATTTTTCGAAAATATAATTTCATAAAACATTTCTTTAAATACTAAACACTTTTCATTATTTCACTATTTTTGCAAAAAAATTCAGCCAGAGAATTGTAGGAGACATACCTGGAGCAAATAGAGCACGAGAGCACTGTGGAGCAGGGAAATACGTTCGAACAGAAGTATTCAGACAATCAAAATTCGAAACCTTTGGTGATTCAAACCCTGTAGCATAGAATTTCAAACGATCTCATGAATAAAGTTGTTTTTTAAGCTTAATCTGCAGTTTTTTTTACGCAGTAAAAGAAAAAAAATCAAATTTTATTGTTTGTTTTACTTTTTTTTTTGCAGTTTTCAGACCAAAAATAAATAAAATCAAGTTTTAGAAATAAACCCTAGATTCTTTTTGTTTCTGCCCTTTCTTCTCTCTCTTTCTGTGATTTCATAATTAGGGCTTTTCAATTTAAATTTATAGGGTTTGTATTTCTAAATATAGGCGTAAGACATCCAACCCACGGGATGACTTGCATAGTCAGATTCCAATCCATGTCGGCCCTTCCGTGAAATAAAAAAATAAAAATAAAAATAAAGAATTTTTTTCATCGGTGCACCTGGTGTAACCTAGCGCACCGATGTCATTTTATAAACAGACGCACCGGTGACAAATAACTGCAAATAAAAAAAGCGCAACTCTATTTTTTTAAGTGAAAAAAAAAAGAAAAAAAAGGACGATAAATTGAAAAATGGGCAGCAAAATATTTTCGAAAATCTAATTTCATAAAACATTTCTTTAAATACTAAACACTTTTCATTATTTCACTATTTTTGCAAAAAAATTCAGCCAGAGATTTGCAGGAGACATACCTGGAGCAAACATAGCATGAGAGCACTGTGGAGTAGGGAAATACGTTCGAACAGAAGTATCCAGACAATCAGAATTCCAAACCTCTGGTGATTCAAACCCTGTAGCATAGAATTTCAAACGATCACGTGATTAAATTTTATTGTTTTTTTTTTTACTTTTTTCTGTAGTTTTTTTTCGCAGTAAAAGAAAAAAAATCAAAGTTTCTTGTTTTTTCTTTTTTCTTTCTTCTTTTTTTCTTAAGATTTTTTTACTTCTTTTCTGCAATTTTTTTTAATTTTCTGCAGTTTTCAGAAACAAAATAAAAAACAAGATCCATTTTTAGAAACAAACCATGGATTATTTTTGTTTCTACCATTTCTTCTCCCTATTTATGTGATTTCAGAATTAGGGCTTTTCAATTTAGATTTATAGGGTTTGTATTGCTAAATATAGGCGTAAGACATCCAATCCATGGGATGATTTGCATAGTCGGATCCCAATCCATGTCGGCCCTTCCGTGAAACAAAATAAAAAATAAAATAAAAAATAAAATAAAATAAAATCATCGGTGCACCCGGGCGTAACTTAGCGCACCGGTGCCATTTTATAAACAGATGCACCAGTGCGGTTCTATTACGTGATGCACCAGTGCGGTTCTATTACGTGATGCACCGGTGACGAATAATCGCAAATAATAAAAAAACGTAACTCTATTTTTTTAAGTGAAAAAAAGTGGTAAATTGAAAAATGGGAGGCAAAATATTTTCAAAATCTAATTTTATAAAACATTTTGTTAAATACTAAACACTTTTCATTATTTCACTATTTTTGCAAAAAAAATTAGCCAGAGATTTGCAGGAGACATACCTAGAGAAAACAGAGCACGAGAGCACTGTGGAGCAGGGAAATACGTTCGAACAGAAGTATTCAGACAATCAGAATTCCAAATCTCTGGTGATTCAAACCCTGTAGCATATAATTTCAAACGATTACGTGATTAAATTTTTTTTTAAACTTTTTTTGCAGTTTTTTTACGCAGTAAAAAAAAAAAATCAAAGTTTGTTGTTGTTGTTGTTGTGTGTGTGTGTGTGTTTTTTTTTTTTTTAGTTTTCTTTTTACTTTTCTGCAGTTTTCAGAAACAAAATCCATTTTTAGAAACAAACCCTAGATTCTTTTTGTTTCTGCCATTTATTCTCCCTCTTTCTGTGATTTCAGAATTATGGTTTTTCAATTTAGATTTATAGGGTTTGTATTCCTAAATATAGGCTTAAGACATCCAATCCATAGGACGACTTGCATAGTTGGATTCCAATCCATATCGACCCTTCCATGAAAAAAAAAAAATCATCGGTGCGCCCAGCGTAACCTAGCGCACTAGTGCGCTAGATTATCCCAATGTACCACGAAAGTACTGTGATAAAAAAATAAAATAACAAAGTATTTTTTTATCAGTGTGCCATATGTAAAATATGGCACTGGTGCACTATTTAATTATGATGCACCGGGAATATGCTATTTCGCAAAAAAAAAAAAAAAAAAAAAAGACTAGATTCCTTTTGTTTCTGCCATTTCTTCTCCCTCTTTCTGTGATTTCAGAATTAGGGCTTTTCAATTTAGATTTATAGGGTTTGTATTGCTAAAAATAGGCGTAAGACATCCAACCCATGGGACGTCTTGCATAGTCGAATCACAATCCATGTGAGCCCTTCCATGAAATTAAAAAAGAAACAGATTTTTTCCAATCCTAGTGCACCGTGCAAGTACTGTGATAAAAAATAAAATTAAAAAATATATTTTTTTTTCTCAGTGCGCCATATATAAAATATGTCGTCGGTGCGCTATTTCATTATGGTGCACCGCTAACGTTTTGTTTAAAAAAAAAAAAAAACCAACTATTGTAGAAACAAACCCTACATTCTTTTTGTTTTTTCCCTTTCCTCTCCCTCTTTTTTGTGATTTTAGAATTAGGCCTTTTCATTCTAGATTTATAGGGTTTGTATTGTTAAATATAGGCCTAAGACATTCGATAGATGGGACGACTTGCATAGTCAGATTCTAATCCATGTCGGCCCTTGCGTGAATTTAAAAAATACAGATTTTTTTCATCGATGTGCCCGGCGTAACTTAGCACTTTTACAAGCGCGCCACACAAGTACTGTGATAAAAAATTAAAAAACTTTTTTACCTCTTTTTTTTTTTTTTTTTTTAAATCAATGCGCCATATGTAAAATATGGCACCGGTTTATGCTACAAAAACTAACACTCGACGATTTTTATTATTTTCTCTGTGTTAATCGGTGCAGTGGTTAACATGTAACACACCGGTGCTCCTTGTTGACATTGAGCATCATGCGGTCTATTATACTGTTTGTGTGATGTGTTTATAATACCTCCATGCACCGACATCGGTGTGTACAGAATAAATGGCGCACTGGTTTCTTGAGATTTTTTTTTTACCTGAAAAGTTGACAATTTATTTATAAATATATTAATGAATGATATGGTACAGGTTTCAGATTGATAAAGAAATGACTGACAAGAGAACAAGTAGCAAAAATACTGATAACACATAAAGAAAAGCAAAAAAAACTTGTTCTTTGTAAATTCTTTCAAAAAATATTATTTTTGAACTATATGTAAGTTTAACTAATCTGTATTGTTTACTGTGTATCATGCAGAGCCACAAAATGACGAAGCTCGATAAGATTATTTCTGGTCTAGGACCAGAAGAGCATAAAAGCTTGATGGAAAAATTGCAAAAGGATGAATCAGGTGAATGAAAAATTACTATCGATCTAATATGAATTTATTTTTTTACTTTTGATTAATAATATACTTAAAATAATTAGATAACATGTGTCAAACAATCTATTAATTCACATCTGTTTAATGTTCTATAGGGACCAACAACTTAGAAAAGTAATGTTGTTCTAAGAAAAGAAAAGAAATAGAACATGCAAATGAAAATGAATTGCTCCTTAACTCATCTAGAGTGGTGTTGGAAGTTAACGAAAGGGGGAAAAACTATTACAAAAGTTTGAGGGATCTAGTGGAACGAATGTATAGAAGTTCTTTCCATTTACAATACAAAAACCAATCCAATGATTCTGAGAACCAAATTTTATCTAAACTACAAGAAGAGTTTCTAGAGAATTGGTCAATGAGACATGTCAAACTTTTAATAGCAAAAACGTACAACAACAAAAAAGAAGGAATGAAAAAGTAATATTCCTTTAAATGTTTGTCTAGAATTATTTATAAATATCACTTTTGTTATATTTACTTTTCATATATCAATATAAAAATTAAATAGTTTATTGTCATGTTACATCTTCAGGAAAATTATGAAAATCTCAAAATATAAACGAGCTGATATCAGAAATATGCCATTAGGAATGTCCAAAAGAGTGTACAAGGAGATGGTCAAAGAAATTGACAAAATTGCATCGGAAGAGGAGCCATCTCAACAACAACATGCTTCAAATGTAATATGTAATCATTGAATTTTTCAATCATTAGGTACAATAAATAAACAATTTAGCATTAAATATTAATTTTCAAGTATTTTATGCATAAAAGAAAATAAAATGGAACCCATTCAGCACATAAAACAGGACGACAAGGAAGAAAATGGTTGATATCTAAGTTTGTGAGTAATTGTTACTTCCTTATAACAACTTAACTAGATTTCATTTTTTTATTTTTTAAGTTGTTTTACAAAAATTATCATTGAATGTCTTCAAACAGGTGCTAACATACAAAGAAGAACCATCAGAGGAATTGATTGAAATTGGATTAAATATGTGTTGTGAGTATATGTTGGCATATCAGAAATTAATTGTGGAATTTGTAAGCATTTATCGATCTTGTTTTACTTAGCTCTGTCTATAATTAATATAACAAAAAAATGTTTTATATTAAATATATGATTTGTTATGGGGTATAAAACTTGCAGGAAACAAAGTATGGAACTGTACCAACAGATGAAATCTTGAAAGATAGCATGTTACATGGTTTTGGAAGAATGTGGATAGTTTATGAGTCAATTGTTGCAATGGTGCGCCATTTCTTTTCGATTTACATTGATGTATATTATTGAATATTTCAATTTTCATTATTATCACCAATGTATATACACTTATTAAGTTTATTTTTTATGTTTGTAGATGGAAGGTGAAGAAGAATAAAACAATCAACATAGTGAACAAAACATTCCTTAAAATAACCCAAGTCATGGAAGTAGCTCTAACAATAACAACAGTTCAAGCGAAGAATGATGATCACTATGTTTGGATATCAAAGCAAGACGTTGTATTTTTTGAAATATTATCCTGTGAAATCAGACATTTTGTTTCATGTAATGGACATAGTGTCCCAATTGAAAGACAAAGGGATACCAATAACTTTCCCATTTTGTATGACAAAGACTGTCTTATATGTGTGTGTGTGTGTGTTTTAATTTATTCTACTGCGTTCTCCATTGTCACTATTGCGTTCTCCATTGTCGTTCTCAAAAGCACTAATAAAGATTTAATTCATATCAATATTGTTAAAAGATATATATGTGTCGACTTTTGATGAATAATGAATTTTAAAAAATCACAATAATTATGATATGATATAGCAAATTAATCCAAACATCACATTCAAATGCATTAATAAAAATTTAATTAATATGAATATTGTTATAAGATGTGTCGACTTTTGATGAATAATGAATTTAAAACAATCACAATAATTGCACTGTCATAGGTTGATGTTTCTAAAAAATACAAAATGAAAAACGGTGTGTGTCAGTTACTGTACATCAGTGCGTTTGTACTCTGAAGTGCACCTGTGCGTTTATACAACCTATGGGCATCGCACAAATACCAAAACCAATTAAAGATATCGGTGCATTTGTGCAGTACTGCGCACCGGTGTGTTTATGTGGAATTATACATCGGTGCATTTGGACAACCTCTGGGCACCGCACAAATACCGATACCAATTATAAATCTCGGTGCGTATGTGTGATACTGCGCACCAATACGTTCATGTGTCTCTACGCACCGGTGCATTTCTACGACTTATGGGCACCGCACAAATACCGATACTAATTATAAATCTCGGTGCATTTGTGTGATACTGCGCACCAGTGCGTTGAGACGACCTATGGGCACCGCACAAATATCAAGACCAATTAGAACGGCCCCGTGCATTATATCACCAACATTGCGCCCGATGTGGTTTTATACCTTGACGGCCCGGTGCGTTCTCCTTCGACTAGCCCGGGCCACCTTCTAGATGTACTCACTGGTGCTTTCAAGCCCGAGTAGCGCATCAATGAAAAAAACATCTGTAATAATCTTCAGCCGCCAATTTTTTTTAGTTGTGTTGAATTTCCATTAAAAGCTCTGCCAAAACCTCCGTAACCATAAATGGATGTTGTAGCAAATGTTTTTTTCACAATTTTGGCCAATTTTATAACACTAAAACCTCCTTTATAACCTCCGCTAGAGGGTCTTTTCCTTGTAATGTAAATAATAATCGTTGTGTGTAAATTGTGCACAAAAAGTAGAAAGGATATAATGAGAAGGGGATCTACGCATCAAATACCCAGGAATGCAGGGGAACCCCCACCCCAATCCAATCCTGAAATGAACCCAAAAATGTGGATACAGCCAAGTGTAGATCAACACTAACAGACTAGCAAATTACTGGAAGAACAATAGCTCCAGACAAGTATACTGCTGAGTACAGTGTAAAAGTTATAGGAGGAAATGGTCCGAGTAAGAAGCGAGAATGAAATATTGATGCAAGAGCAGGAGAGGATTCTCAAAAGCCTCTCCGATAAACATAATCAAGAAATAGTGCCACCTAGTCCTGAAAAAGACACTCGGGGAGAGAGTGATTAGCAACGATAAACTAAGGACAGACCAGAGGGAAGTCATTTACAACGAAGTAATAAAAACAGAAATTATAATGAAGCAGAATCTGACAATGTGTTTGAACAACAAAAAATAAAGAAACAAAAAGTGGAACTACAGAGTGAGTTTCAAAAAATCAAACCTCCTACTTTTGATGGAGAGGTCGAAGAACTGGCGAAGGCTTGGCTGCTTGATATGAACAAGTACTTTCAAGTCTATGAATATAGTAGCAACCTTAAATCTCACTTGGCTATTTATCAGCTAAGGGAGAAAGCTACTTTATGGTGGGAGGAAGTCAAAAATGTCTGAAGTATTGAAGACCAGAACATGACATGGGACGAGTTCCAACAATACTTCAAAGATAAGTATTTAACGAAGAGTTTCTATGATGAAAAATCTCAGGAATACCATGATTTAAGACTAGGACAAATGACAGTGGATGAATCATAACTAAGTTCACATCATTATTAAGATATGTGCCTTACCTGAAGTTTCAGAATTGGTCCACATATCTACAACAATTCCATTTGAATATCAAGTATAAGAAAGGTAACACCAATCACGTTCCAAATTGCCTCAGTCGACCATCGATTGCAACACTGACCATTGTTCTCATCTCTTTTGGCCACGAGAGCTCTGGATGGCTACAACTATATAAAAATGATCCATAGTTCACCACCACATACCATATTTGCTAGTGGATTGTAAGAAAGTTACAGTATTTCACCTCAAGGATGCATTATTATGCTACCTAGGCCACCTCTGTGTTCCTTCAAGCGAGCGTGCCAAGTTGATTTGAGAGGCGCACTACAGTTGGGTCAGAGGGAAATTTGGCGTGGAGAAAAATGTGGTTGTACTACAAAAGTATTTTTATTGGCCAAATCTCCAACAAGATGTTTGAAAATACATCAGATCTTGCATTGCTTATGCCATCGCCAAACCAACTATTAAGAAGTAAGGCTTGTATACTCCTCTGCCTACTCCTTGACGACCCTGCGAATCCATATACATGGACTATATGTCTAGCCTTCATTATACCAGGCATGGCATCAACTTTGTATTTATGGTCATCGACAGATTTTCTAAGATGGCCATATTAGCTGCTTATAAGAAGAGTATCATGGCAGAGGCCACTATTAGAATATTCTTTGAACGAGTGTGGGTACATTTTGGGGTCCCACATACCACCATATCAGATTGGGATAGCAGGGTCCTAAGTGAATTTTGGTCGAGCCTTTGGTCACCGTTGGATAGCAAGCTCCCCAAGTCGACTGCATTCCACCCCCAGGCTGATGGCCAGACAGAGGTCATCAACAAGTTGATTGTGCACATACTACACATGTACAACTATAAGCATCTGCAGACATGGGATGAGAGTCTTCCCTATGTGTAACACAACTATAACAAATCTCTCCATAGCTCTACTGGACATAACCCCTTTTAAGTGGGCCTGGGATTTCAACCATTATGTCCCCTTGACGTTGCACTACCTTTTGCAAGTATATAGGAGGAATTTTCTCATGTTCAGTCCGAAGTTGATAAAGGCACCAAGTTTATTGAGTTCATTCAACACATCCTACAACAGGTTCACGACATCCTGGACAAAGCCAATTCCAAATACAAACAACGACATGATCAACATTGGGTGCCCCATAAGTTTCACGTGGGTGACAAAGTTTGGTTACATCTGCAAAAATACTGCCTCACTGGAGCCCATCATAAGCTTCGACCACTTCGATATGGGCCTTACACCATCACCAAGGTTGTGGGAGACAACTCTTTCGAGCTCAGTATCCCACATTCCTTGTCTTGCACCCTGTATTCAATGTGGACCGCCTTCGGCCATACTTTCCACCCTTGCTGCACAGTTGACACCAACAAAGATCAATCAAGACTACATTGAACAAGTCACAACTGATCAAATCATGGACACACAAATAAATAACACTCACAAACAAAGGATCCAACTGTATCGAGTTGTTAGAGTTGGCCAACTCTTGCACCAGAGTAAGTGGCTCACTAGGGACTAAGTTCAACGGAAATTTCCCCATGTCATGAAGGCACTCACGCAATGGGGATCATTGCTTCCCGGGGGGGGATTGATCCAGGTGGATATTGGTGGCCACCCACCTATTCCACTTGGACCCCCAACACTGTTTATTTCAATTTTTCGTAATTGTAACATAGTTTACTATTTTTGGCATTTTTTTCGGGTCATAAACTTCCAGAGTCATTTTGAGGCCATAAAAGACTTTTACTTCTTCTTCTTCTTCTTCTTTTTTTAATTGGAAAACATGATTCTTTAATTGACATTTGCAGTGAAAAGTTGTGGTCCTCAGATAGATATTTCTAATGATATATTGTACGTATCAAACGAAGATTGTATGCCAAAGTTACGACCTCGGGAAGTTGGTTTACCAACTAACCCCAACGAGGTCCACAAACTTTTCGCGCTCCATATCCTAACGTAAGATTTTTTTATGTTTGGAGTTTTCCCTTGTTTCTTAATGATAAAAGGGTCTGCGAGCCTCATTGTAACATAGTTCAGAAGGAATGTAGCTGCCACATCTCTTCTAAGAGATAAGCTACCATCACTTGAGCTAATTTATTTTCATTCTGCATGTAAACAATTTTCAATATTTTGTTATTAATGAATCGAAGTTTTGTTTTCATTGTATAGTTGTGTTTCTGTTTATATCTGTATTTCATTTTGTTCCTTCATAAATCCGGATCACAAAATAACATAGTGTGTGATTTTGCAACATTCGCCACGGCTTTTGAAATTTCTTTAGTCTTCTTCATGAATTTGGTAGGCCACAACCTTGGGATTCTAGACCGTGCTAACATAAGAACGTTAAACACATCGATGTCGAGGTATGGGGGGGGGGGTGGGGGGAGCGCACAATGAGGGGGGAGGATGGGAGTGGGGTGGGGACAACCCCCCAGAGCCAGACACCATCAGGGATTCTAGAGGGTCATCTAGGGTTTTGGAGGTCTATAACTGAGAGTGAAGTTTTCACAGGACATCCACTCTCAAATATATGTTAGCCTGATAGAAACTAAAATAAAAATATATCTACATATCTCTACATAAAAATTCAATATATACACTTAATATAAAAGCTACTATATGAAGAGATTAAAAAATGACATCAACTTTAAATATGATATTTACAAAAAAATACTTGATCCAGGTGGATATCGGTGGCCACCCACCTATTCCATTTGGACTAGCACCATCAATTCTTGCAGCTTTTCACATTTAGCACAACTTACTATTTTTAGCAGGTTTTCGGGTCCTCCACTCTCAGAGCCGTTTTGGGGCCGTAATGATCTAGCTGGATATTGGTGGCCACCCACCTATTCCATTTGAACCCCCACCATCAGTTCTTTTAGTTTTCAGTTGCAACAAAACTTACTATTTTTAGCAGTTTTTTGGGTTCTGAACTTCCAGAGTCGTTTTGAGGCCCTAAACGATGTTTTTTGGGGAAAAATGACACTTATGACACTCACACCGAAAAGTTATACTCCTCGGATAGATATTTCTAACGAGCTATTGAGCGTGTCAAATGAAGATCGGATGCCAAAGTTACGTCCCCGGGAAGTTGAACCACCAATTTACCCAAATGAGGCCAATAGTTTTGGCGCTTCATCTCCTAGGGTTAGGTTTTTGGACGTTTAGAGTTCTCCATTGTTTCTCAATAATAAATAGGCCCTCAAGCCTCATTGTAACACAGTTCAGAGGTCTGTATCCGCCACATCTCTTCTCAGAGATTCGCTACCAACACCCTAGCTATTTTATTCCATTATGTTTATAAGCTTATTTCAGTCACTCTTTTATTAATAAAATGAAGCATTATTTCCACTGCATCTCTATGTTTATAGTTATTTCTGTATTCTGTTGCGTTCCTGCATTAATCCAGATCAGTGGTATCAGAGCGGTATGCTCTTTCTTTGTTTTTCTTTGCATGTCCCCAATGCGGTCAGGGTATAAGGAGTTAGGGCTCGATCTGGTTGAACCCTTGCAAGATCAGCCTCGCAAACCCTGATGACCTCCCATGGCAGAAGAAAAGAAAGACGAGGGAGCAGGAGATCCTATCAAAATATTGCTCGAGGAGGCCCTTGAGAAACAAAGGAATGTGATGATGGATAACTTTGCTCAGATCCTTCAACGACTGCCCACTTACGGCACATCTGCATCCAACAACCACTCTGGAGGTGCCACTCCCTTCAAGGTACAGGTAAACTTTGACATTCTTGTATTTGAATGCCAAATAGATGCAAACGCTGTAGATAGATGGTTGAATTTGCTGGAAGGGTATTTCTCGGTCCATGATTTCTCTGACCGAGAAAAGATTATTTTTGCACTCCTCAAAGCTGCCCCCCATGTCAAAGACTAGTGGGAAACCTACTGTGAGCAAGAGGATGAAGGGGAACCCTCTCCGTTCTCGACCACACCCACTTGGAATTCGTTTCGAGACGGCATCAAGGAACAATATTATCCCGTGGGGAGCTATGAGGACAAATACATCCAATGGACCACGCTATGGCAAAAAAGGGATCAAGATGTGCATGAACTGATGAATTTGTTCCATACCGTGCGCACAAAGTTGGGTATTAAATATTTAGAGGGACATTTGGTGCTCAAGTACCGCGGTTGTCTGCAAAAACACATTCAAGAGGAAATAGAGTTCCTCGACATTACATTGCTTGGCACGACATACCGCTATGCCGCTAAGATTGAGCAGAAATTTAAGCATAAGAAGCGAGACTTTGGATCTGCGAATTCGAAAGGTGCCCCCGAACCGAAGAACAAGGGGCAGGGCCAAAGCAATGCGACTCAGAACAACACCACAAATCCAAGGAAGGACATAGGGAAGTGGTGTGAATTTCATAACAACCCCACTCACAGCACAAATGAGTGTCGGGCCAAACAATCATTGGTGGTCGAATTAAAGGCACCCGAATCAGATGCATTTTCTGATCCCGAGTCAGAACTAGACAAAGGCAATGACAAAGGGAAGCATATCATTGATGCGGATCCCAACGCTATTGTTGCCACCACCAAGATCCAGAGGGAGGATCCAGAGGAGGGGGAGCGCCTCTTCCATTCGCAGATGTGGGTGAAGGGTTCTCCGCTGCAATTTCTTGTCGATAGCGGAAGCCAAAAGAACCTCATTTCAGCAGAGGTCATGAAGCGGCTCGGCCTACCGACCATAGCACACCAATAGCCGTATACCATTGGGTGGCTCCACCCAGGGAGAGATCTCTGCATCCGCCAGCAGTGCCGCCTTCCATACAGTATCAAGCCATTCACATATGAGGTATTGTGTGATGTTGCTCCTCTTGATGTAGCTGATGTATTATTGGGCCAACCATACTTGTGGAGGCGACACGCTGTGTATGAGTCTAGGCCTCATGTTGTTGTTATTACTTTGGGAAATAAATTATACATGATACCGGAGGTAGTACCGCCTCCCATCATCTCTTTTACTACTACAAAACAACGCAGTAAGATTGTTTCCCAAACCAAGAAATTCATTTTCCTTACAACTCGCCAATAGGGAAAGAAGTATATTGTGGTCACAACCTTGAAACAAGGCTCCCTTGCACAGCTACAGCAGATGAACAAAGTCATGGAGGAATACGAGGAAATTTTCTCCTCACTCACAGAGGTTCCTCTACATTGTCAGGACAAGAACTCCATTGATCTGACTCCCAACGCACCACCGCCTGATGTTGCCATAGATCCTGCAACTACACATACAAAATCCAAACATGTACTGTCTGAGGCTGATAAAGAAACCAAATTCACTAAACGCATCCAGCATGTCCACTCGCAGGTCCATGACATCTTCAACAAATCTAATACCCAGTTCAACAGAATTTGCATCATCTCATGGAGGATCTCAACGTAATGGGGACCATTGCTTCCTAAGGAAGGAGGAATGATCCAGGTGGATATCGGTGGCCACCCACCTATTCCATTTGGACCAACACCATCAATTCTTGCAGCTTTTCACATTCAGCACAACTTACTATTTTTAGCAGGTTTTCGGGTCCTCCACTCCCGGAGCCGTAATGATCCACGTGGATATTGGTGGCCACCCACCTATTCCATTTGAACCCCCACCATCAATTCTTTCAGTTTTTAAGTTGCAACAAAACTTACTATTTTTAGCAGTTTTTTTTGGTCCCGAACTTCCGGAGCCATTTTGAGGCCCTAAACGACATTTTTTGGTAAAACCGGGAGCAACATGAGCTTATGGACCGATGTTGCTCACACCAAAATTTTTACTCCTTGGACAGATCATTCTAATGCTCTATTGAGTGTCAAACGGAGATCGGATGCCAAAGTTATGTCCCCGGGAAGTTGAACCACCAATTTACCCAAACGGGGCCCATAGTTTTGGCGCTTCATCTCCTAGGGTTAGGTTTTTGGACGTTTAGAGTTCTCCATTGTTTCTCAATAATAAACAGGCCCTTGGGCCTCATTGTAACACAGTTCAGAGGTCTATAGCCGCCACATCTCTTCTCAGAGATTCGCTACCAGCACCCTAGCTATTTTATTTCCATTATGTTTGTAAGCTTATTTCAGTCACTCTTTTATTAATAAAATGAAGCATTATTTCCGCTACATCTCTGTGTTTATGGTTATTTATGTATTATGTTGCGTTCCTGCATAAATCCGGATCAATACTGTACCAATTAATATATCTTAACAATAATATAAATTTTATTTTACATACTTATATTTGTATAAGTTTTATTTACTTGAATGAGGTTATAACTAGCCTATATTCACTTTAAAATGATTCAAAAAATGTAACACGTCAAGATATTTGATCTCTCACCTTGCTTGATAGATTCGAGCTTAAAACATATATAAGTTGGTTTAATAAATGGATTGTTGGGATTGATCTAAGTTAGATTTCATCATAAAAAAACATTAATTTAGCTTTATTTGAAAACAAGAAGAGACAATTATAATATGGGAAGGAACATGAATATTGCAATAGAATCACAATTGAGGACTTGTGTAGGATTGCATTTGTAATGATAATAGACCAAGTTATTTTGGAGTTGCAATGCTTAACATTATAGTTGTATAATCACCTTTTGATATTTAACTTTTCAAAATATGTAAAAAAAATTATGCACACGATATATATATATATGATGATGATGATGATGATGGTGATGACGATGATGATGATTAGTGTACATTGAGACTAGAATTGGTCTATTGACCCTCATAAAGGTAAGAGATAAATTGGTTTTTTTAAGAATTTGATTTCTATACTCAAAATAAGTATGACAATATAACAATAATTTTAATGACTTAAGAAGTTAGGAATGTCAAGATTGTGACAAATATTTCTAAATTAAAGAGGCATCTTGAGTGGACCTAATGGTTAAGTGCATGTGTTTCCTCTTAAAAAATCACAGATTCAAATTAAGAGGGGATAGAGTATGTATACCTTACTAGTAAAATATTCATTTTATTAACCATTAAACAAACCTATATTACATAATAAATTAATAAATACAAATGTGTGTGTATGTGTGAGAGAGAGAGGGTAGTTTTGTAATTTTGAATATTTATTTTCATATTCAAATTTGAAAAGCATTCAAAATAGGTGTAAACCTAAAATTTTAACTTGTTGGATGAAATGTCAGATATATTAATTCATAATGTAGTAATTAATAATAAAACTATCAAATCTCGAATGGGGTGACAATCAATAATTTGGAAGGGGGTGGGCTGCCACTGCCCCACCTGGATAATGAGTTGGGGGGCGTGGAAACACACCCTTGGTGAGTTTAAATGTAGGCATGAGTGGATATTATAAATTTTGCATTTGTTTTGATGAAGTGATGACACAATTAAATTGATGGTGTGATCGAGAAATTTATGCGTGTGGAGAGGGAGGTCATAATGAAGACTTTTGCACCGTTAAATCTATGGACATAAACAAAGGCCATAATTGTGGGCAGAGAAAGACAATGTTTGACAAGGAATTCAGATGCAAGAGGGGAAATTTGGACCGAGTGGTGTTGGGTTTGGAGCGGCCATGAGAGACCATGCTGTGGATATTACCCACCTCTAGGCTTGGTGGAATTATTTGGAAAGAGGTTATTTTGTGTGGTGCTTCAGTAATAGAATATTACAACTAATTTTTTTAGTTTGTAGGAAGCTCGACCGAAATCTTGGACAAAGAGGGAATTCACTGTTATTTCCTTTTTTGTGGTATTTGAGGTGGATTTTTCCCTTTCTCTTGTTAGGTGTTATCTGGTTTTTATCTTGGATCCATCACTCTACTAGTGGTGATGCTTTTTATATCTAGATTGCAGTCCTGGATTTGTTCCCTCCTCTTGATTGTGGTATAATGTATATATGATTTTTTTGTGGGTTATCCATCATCCTAAGGCATAATGTTGGGTGCGACTCTGGTGGCTGAGGGTGTTTAATTTTTTTTTTTATGGTTGTGCTTAGTTTTTCCAGACAATGGTTTTAGAGCTTCTAATTTCTATTGGTTATGTCTTAATGCTAGCGTGGTGTTTTTGTTGTTCTTTTAATTAGCCCAAGGCTTGGAGGAGGGTGGGGGGGTGTTCTTGTTGGCTAAGGGTATTTAGCTCTATTTAGGTAGTTATTTACCTATTCCATAAATGGCGCCGACTCCTTTTCTACCGCTTGGTTGTGTTATAGTGTTTGTTTTGAGTGTAGGATGGTATCCCTGCAAACCTATAATTTGATGTTGGAAGGAACGTTGGTGGCTAGGGTAAATAAAGTTAATTTTGATCTTGTTCTTGGTTGTCACATTTTTCCTTCTAGCCGGCCCCTGGGCCAATCATCTCTTGGGTCATGGCACAAGTAGTTTGTGGCGAACCCATTAGTGCCTTTAGTGCTACAATTGGTTAGTGTGTAATGTGATTAGAATTAGTGTATCTAGTTTCTTTTTTATCCATGTCATGTGTTGAGGAGGTAAATCCCCTCTACGGATAGAGGCGATCCCTACTAGCCCAGCAGGGGTCTAGCAACAAACAAACAATGCTATGACGCAAGCTCCTAGTTACGAATGAAAGACTTGAGTGGCGCGGCCTCTTTACAGGATTTCCCTGATTGGCGCGAGCACTGAACTGTCTACCCGCGCCAATGCAAAAAGAGCTGTTTTTCATTGATTTTGCAAGGAGATGTCTCAAGGGGAAATGAAGCTCATACTCAGAGGGATGCATTGATGATGTTTTCAAGGCATGACAGTGTTCACAGGTCACATAATGGGTCCTCCATTGTGCGGGACGGGGAATGGTAAGGACGGTGACAAATTACTGTGTAACATCATGCCAGCGGGCTCGAGTCATAAGGGGGGCCGCTTATTACCAAGAGCAAGCCCAACGAGGACATACTTGAATGCATCATCAAATTGAAGATTTTTCCTCTTATTATCATAAGCTCACACTCACCCATATATAAGAAGAACTCACCAGAACGAAGGGGGAAGTTCTCTTCCCATAAGACCCCCCTCTCACACACAAAGGTTCTTACTAAATGGGAAGATTGGATCCTGGATACAGGGCATACGAGGGGTCGGTTCAACCAATATATGAAAAGGGTGGATCTTTACTGGAAAATAAATTTTCTAATAGAGAAACTCTTCTGGACCATCATGAAAATCACATGGACATTCTTCACTCCCTTTAACACATGCATAGATACCTAAGGTGTCTTGACCAAAGGATGGAGAAGATTAAGCAACATCTCAACATCCCCCAAGTGGCAGGAAGAACTTCAGAGGACCGAGCGACACCCATCCCAATCACAGGCTCATATTCAAACCCCTAAGCTTGATTGTGATATGGTTTTGGTTTGTGATCTCATATTTGTAGTTACTTTTGTACAAGCCCAATTAGGGCAATGTTTTAGTTTTAGTTTGGTTAATTTTGTGTTTTTTAGTTCCCAACTGTCACTCTCCTCATTAAGGAGTGCCTATTTTTGGTTATGGTTTGGTCTCCCGTATGAGAGACTGACCCAACCTTTGTAATCCTCTATGGAAATCCTTGTTTTTGCAGTTAATAAAAATCACTCCAAAAAAATAATTAAACTATCAAAATATCAAAAAATTAAATAATTAAAAAAATATTGTCTCTATATTTAAATATTATTAAAATGATTATATATATATATATATATATATATATATATATATATATATATATATATATTATACAATTAAATTTTACTATAAATGCTTTGAATATATATTGGCTTTTATTTTTTATTTATTAATTTTAAAAATTTATATATTCTCTTCTCAAAACATTTTATATCTTATTTAACTTTTTAATTTAATGTTAAAACTTAAAAATAAAATGTATTCATTTATTATATTATTATATTTGTTGGAGGCATGGTATTACACGTTTTGTTTTGATTGTCTTTAGTTTGTTTTTTACCAAAAAATTATGCTCCTTACCCATAGTTTAACATTAGGAATTCAATTTTTGTTATTTTTTATTATCATTTAAATTTTTTTATTTATAAAGTGATTGGTTGAGGTCTTAAAGGCCTTATTATGGGTTGTTTAGTAACTTCCATTTTTATTAGTTACTTTTTCTTTTTTTCTTTTTTGACTTTTAGTTATTCTCCATATTTTCAATTTAAGATGACTTATTATTATATTAAAAACATATTTTATTTTAATTCAAAAAAATTACATATATATATATATATATATATATATATATATATATATATATATATATATAAAGGCACACACATATATCTATATTAAAATTTGTATATGTTAATATAAACAATATAATGAAAATGTGTTTTTAATCAAAAGTTTTCTTGCTTTTCATGATATGGATCACAAAAACTTAAATTCAATTATAAACAATATTAGTTAATCATATTTCTTAATACAATATTTTTTCAGTTGTTTTATTTTTGTGATAAAACCTTTATATATTATAAAATATTTTATCCCTGATGGGGGCGTTATGTGATGTGACAAGGATTAGTGAGGGCGATTTCAATCCGTGCGGTAGTGACAATTAATGGAGTGGCATGTTAGGGAAGGCTTCACTAGAAGGCAGGCTACGAAATTTCTGAAAGTAGTAAGGGCTATATGGGTATTCTAATGGTCAAAGATTCTTGAAGGTTAGTTATAGGGAATGGGATGTCAGTTGTCGGGGGTGAGCAATGTGCACAAAGAGTAGGGGGGCTACTAATTGCAACTTTACCCTGCACTCTGGGCTAAAAGGTTTCCATTAAATGAAAATTTTTGGGGAAATGCTGATAATTCAGTTAGGGAGGAGGTTCATGTCATAACTATACGGGATCCTAGTCCATGGGGGGCATCGCTAGACATGGGAAATTTTTTGGTACTGGTGCATGTGTAGCTCAACAACGTCGGGGCTTTCTTTGGGCTGACCAGGGAGGCAGTTTCGTCTTGTTCAAGTCAGATATCCTATTCATGTGTGTTTTTAGTGTATGTTTGGTCTTTGCCTGGTTGGTGTTCTGTGGAGGTGTTTGAAGAATATGAGGGTCTGGTTGGGGCTGTTAATGTGATTGGTGGAATTGCAAAACTGGTTTGTGGTCCTCTTCTTTTTTGCATTTGGCTATTGGAGTGGTGGTGTCTAATTTCCCTGGTGGCTCTTGTTGTCTCAGTCTCGATGGAGAAGGTGGGGCGTTAAGTGATGAATGGGAGATTCTGTAGTGGTGCAGGCTTGAGGTGTTAGTGCTAGTGGACTAGTCATGTTGAGAGAGGTAGCTAGTCTTGGGCGGTCGGGTGGCCATTGAGAGGTAGCTTATGTGTTAAGAGGAATTTGGGAACTTCGGTTTCTAAGAGAGCTTTTTTTGGTTCTTGGAAACAACTAGTTGGTGCAACGACTTAGGTCTGTAAGCCTTATAGCGGGGGATCTGGTGGACAATGGCGTAGGGAACCTGGTGAACTACACATGACCACTGGCAAGAGATCCATGCAACGCCAATGTGGTAGGGCCTGAAGAGGCGGGGGCCCTCGGGGTCAAGTGGCAGCGCACAAGGTTGAACAACATGATGATGTGGGGGGTGGGGTGGGGGGGTCAACCAACAACGAGCTACCTTGCTTTGTCGTGTTCATCTCCCCTTTCCTTTCAATTTGTTAGAGGCACAAATTCACCAAGTTTCGACAACATTAGAGTAGTTGGCCCGTGATAAGCTTGATGATCACAATGAGGTTATTGCCTTTCTCAATTATCTCCAACACAACCAATGGCACATGATGGACATGTTTCTCTCCCTTCGGTGAATACAATAGCGACTATAGGAGTGGTTGGACAACTTGGAAGGTCGACTAGCTCATATGGAGGCCCATATCCATGAAGATTTATGATCACCACGTGGAAATGATCCAGATGACTTGGATGCCAATAGTTTTGTTGATTAAGAATGAAGGCGGGATGCATTTTGATACTTAGGATATTTTAGCTATCTTGGGAAATTTGTATATGGGATGTATGTTTTTTGTTGATATTATTAATACATTTTTTTCTATACCATCTGACCAACAAGTCCGGTAGGAATGAGAGCGATGGTCTTTTGAACTTAAGCTCCTCATGATATAGCTGCTTTTTGTATTAATATAACAAGCTGACTTACAAATTTTATATTTTCAAATATAACTTAAATTACATCCTAAAACATTTTATACTAATTTATTTTTATTAATTATTAATATTTATTTGAATATTATTTGTTATTAAATAAATAAAGTTTGATTTATCAATGAATTTTATTAAATATATTATATTTTGTTAGTAAAAATCTTCTATAATTATAGGCGTTCTCTAGCCCAATATAGTAGAGATGTTATAATGTAATGTTTAACATTTTCACTAAGTCAAATTACATAAAAATTAAATTAAATTAAACTAAAATATTAATGTAATGTAATGTAAATATTATAACTCAATTAAAAAAATAAAAATAAAAATAAAAATGGATATGGTATTGACCCATGGTTTTCATGTGGATTATAGCCTATTTAAAGGGTGAATTTAAACCAGCCTAGATCCATCTTAACTCCAGATCTACCAAGTGTTGATAGGGATCAAATATCTTGAGATGCAAACCTCTTGAAAATAGTTTTGATCCATCTAGACGCTTAATAGATATGGAGTTAAGCCATATCTAGGCTGGTATCTAGTCTAGTATGGTAGAGATGTTGTAATGCACTGTTTTGTTTAACATTTTGACTTGATCAAATTACATAAAATTAAAAATACACTAAAACTAGCAATTGCACCACATGTTGCAAAAGAAACGCCTTAAGGCAATAGAATAGGAAAGAGTAGCCTAAAAGAAATAAGATGTTGCATAGAAGGAGCCATTGTGAAGGAATGAAATGAAAATTTTGCATCCATGGAAGCACATCGTGGAGGTTTCAAAGATATTGATGATAAGAGTTATCAACTAGAAAGATTTAGTTCTTAAACTCCGAAGCCTCTTCTTGATTGAAAAAATACTAAATTGATAAGATATAGCAAACTTCTTGGTACAATATGTCAGCGTGCAACAAGTCCAAAGAAAACAACTGAAGTAAATACTATCACATGGTTTTCAATGCATTTATGTAATTAAAATAGAGCTAGGAACTTTTGAAGACTACTTCATTGAAAATTAGAAGCATCTTCATCCTTGTTGGCATCAACATAAAACTGAAATGTTTAGCATATATCATTGCAGACATGGTTACAGTTTTTCATGAATTAAGTGGTATGTATCAGCAAGAAAGGATATTAAATTCTATTATAAGTAATGCGACTGCTACACCAACTATTCATAGTCCTTAATGATATACTCAAATTTCTTTCACAATATTAATAAAGTGTCTAAAGAAGCCATCATCACTTCCAAAATCACATATTTAAACATACAAGCTGTAAAAATTGAATTTGTTTCATTAATTTTAATAGAATCATGTGCTCAGATTTAAGATATAGTTCTTAAACTCTGAAGCCTCCTCTTGATTGAAAACATACTAAACTCATAAGATATAGCTGAAGAGAATATATGTGTGTGTGTGTGTGTTTTAATTTACTTTAAAAATAAAAAATTAAGTTGAAGTTAAGTTAAAGACCTTCTCTGATCAGGCCAACATGAATGTCTCATGAATAAAGAAATAGATTGTGATTTTCTACCTTCAAAATCAAAGGTATTTTTGGTGCAGTTCCTCCATATTTAATATTGATCACTTCCTATTGAGTCACCTATGTATTATTTTCTTCATGATCTTTGAAAATATTCAAAAGATCACACTGTTCTTTACCAGTGATCTCCCTGGTGTTTACCATGTTCTTGTTTTTTCAGTATCACTAATATGAATTTGGTTTCTTTTGTTCTTTGTGAATATAGTAAAAAAGGTATGGATAGGTGGCTTTCATCACTTCAAGAGAAGTAAAAATAAGGCTATTGAGAAAATAACTCCAACACCGAGAGAGATTCGGTAGCATTTATGGAATTGGCGAACATGGCTTGTTCTCTGGTGTTGGCTACTCAACGTAGCTTTCTTGATCTTGTGTAGAAGAAATGAATTTGTATTTAGCTTATATTACGTTAACAATGAAATTGCCAAAATTCATGGTAGGCTTTCCATCACATTTGTAGAGAAAATTATAACACAGTATCACACTGTTCTTATCAGAGCTAAATGCTCCTATATGACTCAACGATGGATTTCATCACTTAAGAGAAGTAAAAACAAGTTTATTACGAAAAAAACTCCAACACATTTGTAGAGAAAATTATAACACAATATCACACCTTTCTTATCAAAGCTAAATGCTCCTATATGAAACAACTAAGGATTTCATCACTTAAGAGCAGTAAAAACAAGTTTATTGAGAAAAAAACTCCTACAAATTTGTAGATAAAGTTATAACACATTATCACACTTTTCTTATGAGAGCTAAATGCTCCTATATGCAACAACAATGGCTTTCATAAAGAGCAAAACAAACAAGTTTATTGAGAAAACAACTCTAGCACTAAGAGAGATTTGGAAGCAACTGTTAAATTGGTGAACATGTCTTGCTCTATGGTGTTGGATATTGGGCATAGATTTCTTGATATTGTATACAATAATGTAAAATTTCATGTAGCTTATACTACATTAACCATGAAATTGTCAACATTTAGGGCACACTTTCCATCACATTTGTAGAGAAAATTACAATAGAGTATCACATTTTTCCTATCATATCTAAATGTTCCTATATGAAACAACCACCTTGTGCCTCATAGTTTAAATTTGCGCAAGGAGGAGGAGAGGAGGAGTGTTAAGGTGCAAGATAGAATAAGAAGAGAAAGAAGAATCTTGTTTGGGACTTGAGATAGATTCATCACATCTAGAGTAAAGCTTAATAAAACAAAACTCACCATACTTTGAATTTTTGAAATAAATATCTTAAAAATTAGAATATCGATTTAATACATTTTACTCAATTACACATTTAACATACATTTAAAAAAATACAAATACAAATTACCATTCTAAATAAAAATAGTACAAAGAATAACATTAATTACCATGGCCCTCCTGCACATTCCTCTTATTACTTATGTTTGTAACTTATTCTTAATCACATAGTATCAATTTATTAAAACTATAATCTATAAGTCTCACTTTTTATAGATTTGGTGGAAGGATAGAGTATCTAAATTCCCTTACCCTTTAAGAAGCATCCTCAATTACTGTACCACCCACCTCGACATCCAATCTAGAAATCTTAGGTTATTCTAAATTGATCAAGAGTATAGAATTTTTAGGGTGTTTTATGTGCACTAAAATTCCCATGAGGTCCATCACTATGTACATGAATCATTGCAACCTTGGATATATTCTATGAGTTTTTGTGATTTTTTGTTTGTGGCTACAACTTAGTTTTGGTTGTCACCTAGTTATCATGATTCAAAACTTTTTTATCATCTCATATCCTTATAGAATTAGATATATTATGTGAGCTAATGTGATGTTTTGTTTGTCACAATGATTCAAAAATCAATTATTATACCACAAGATTGACTTTCTCATTATCTGTTTTGTTTATAAACCCTTTAAAAAAACCACAGGAATATTTGATTTTACAGTGTGATCTCCCCAGCATGGGTTGGGGTTTAAAAACTCGTAGAGTAAATTGAGCGGTTATTGTTAGAAATTGTTGTATAAGATGGAAAATTTGGATGGTTTGTAGACAATATAGATGCCATAACATATATCTATTTTGAATTTTTTAGTTTCCCTAGCCACCATTTCAACTAAGAACGTCAATACATCACTATACGAATGATAACTTGTGACATCGCTAGCCATTTTCTTTGATTGTGGATCAAGTTATAAACTAATAACTTGTGAAATCCGTAGCCATTTTATTTGATTGTGGACCAGGTTATAATGTAGAATAAAGGTTATGATAAAAATTGTACAAAAAAACCCTTGGGGTTGTCTCATCTTACTCTATTGTTAATCACATAGTGTCAATTTTGTAAAACTATAATCTACACTAAGGACTGACTGGGTTTTTTCTTTTGTAAGTTTTGTTTGGAATTGAAAAAAAAAATCTAAAATCTAAAACTATGTAGGGAAAAACTTTGTTTAAAATTTCAGACTAAAAAGTGTAGAAATTATTATACGCTAAGCATGCATACATCCAGATTCCCCTGATCTCACAATGTTTAACTTCTTTCAGAATACATAATCATTCCACTGTTAATATTTTGCGGAAAATTAATTACAAACACATGTGAAGCGTAAATAAAATCAATCGCACATAACACAGTTGTTTAACGGGAAAGCCTGAAGTTGAAAACCCCAACTATCATATATTATGTATCATGGAGATCATGTAACAATCTCATACAAAGCTTAGTATATCAAGCTCTCAATACAATTAATCGTCACACACTAACATGGAAAGAATCTGAAAATCCATGCACCGATCTCTGCCTCCTCCTCAAAACAGCCTACCTCCTTTGCGCAATCCACTACTAAAGAATAGCTATGAATGAATTCGAATTACCCTTGCCTTTATTGCGCAATCCACCACCTAACTGAAGAATAGCTCTAAATGAATTCGAATTACCCTTGCCTTGACTACGCAATCCTCATTGGCAACTCCAATGTGTGTGTGGTGCAATCAATGCATCACTATAGTCACAACAGATAGTCCATCTTGCCCTTTCACCTATCTCTCCACTAGGTCTCCACTGGAACTGACATGCACTGTAGTTAACTGTTGTATTGTTCAGTTAATTAATGAGTTATTATTTGTGAATTAATTAACTAATTAATTCACTCCACTCTCACTAGTGTATCATTCAGTTAGACTAGATACAACTAGCTCAACTGAGTCTAACTGAGTTAAACTAAATACAACTCCATGAACTACTCTTCCAACTCTGTCATAACTTTGCCACTTCAATTCTAACTGAGTCCTCCGTGCATGAACCACCAGTAAACCCTAGGAATTGCGTAATTCCTTAAGCCCACTGATTTGCCAAATCTGTGCACTGAAATTAAGTGCTCCAAGAGAATAAGTTGTTGTTTATTGTCGGATTATTATTAAGAGCTAATAATGATCGACACTTCTATTTTTAGATCGACGATCTATAAATAGACTTCACCCAATATTCTAAAAATAGAATTTCATCTATTTTTCCAACTTGACCAACCATCCACAAATAGTATCCTGCAACTTCTGAATATGATCACCATGTCTAAAAATAGACTTGCGCCAAAAATAGCCTACGGGCCCACTTAGTGAAGGCGACTCTTTTCACTAAGCTCATCATCTTGTTGAATCTCAATAAAAATTTGAGTAAATTTGACATCATATAATATTAAAATTGTTTATGATTATAAAGTAAAAAACATTTAAGATTTTTTTAACTAAAATTAGGTAATTAAGGATATGTATATATATATTTTTTAAATGGAAGAAATTTGATATTCATTAACAACAAAAAAATCCGAAAGAGTATGTATGTAGTTACAAAATATTACAATTAATTAATTAAAGGTAAATTTAGTGTTATTTAAGAAATGAGAATTATGAACATTCATCATTATTGCTAAGATACATTTTATTAAGTAAAAATTTAAAAGAATAATGGTTATATACACTTAAAAAAAATTATTAAATAATTAGTTCAGATCTATATTATTTGTGAAAGAGATCAATTCTCTTTTCACTCTAAAAGAGCTTTGCATACCAAGACATTTGATCCCTTTTGGCTCTTGGTAGATCCAGAGCTAATATTTATCTAGGCCATCTTAATTTCCTTTTTTCCTTTTTTTTTTTTGTATAGTGTTTTTTATCCATGCAATTTAAATTAATTGGCTTTTGTGGAGTTTAATTTTATGATATAAATTTTATTTAAATCTAACAAATTTTTAATAACATCGTTTTAACTTAAAAGTCACCAAAACCTAAATAGTTATCTTAATTTCCCCCGTTAATAAACTACATTCCACATGAATACCATGGGTCAATACCATTGGCTGGTTTTATAGTTTATTGTTATTATTATTTTATTCTATTCTATTTTTTATTGTTCATTACATTATGTCATTCTTTTTATTTTTATTTCTGTGTAATTTGACATAGTGAAAATGTTAAACATGACATAACAACATTTCTATCATACTTTGTTGGAGAGCATCGTGACACAAAAATGTAATATTTAAATACATAAATAGTTATTTTCCTTTTTAATAGTGTTTTTTATCCATTTAATTTAAATTAATTGGCTTGTGTGGAGTTTAATTTTATGATATAAATTTTATTTAAATCTAACAGGTTTTTTTTAATAACATCGTTTTAACTTAAAAGTCACAAAACTTAAATACTTATCTTAATTTTCCCTTTTAAATAAACTACATTCCACATAAATACCATGGGTCAATACCATAGGTTGTTTTTATAGTTTATTATTATTTTTATTTTAAATAGTTATTTTATTTTTTAATAGTGTTTTTATCCATTTAATTTAAATTAATTGGCTTGTGTGGAGTTTAATTTTATGTTAGTGCACAATATGCGGAGTTAACTCCACCAGACAAGGAGCTGATGGCTCCTACTGCTTATAAAAACAATTTTTTTTTTCCCCCTGGTGAATTCTGGTTCGCCCATGCAATTTGAATCCGAAGTAAACCTTGGATCGACAATCATGAGGAAGGATAAAATGCCACATGCCTCTACTGCTCTTGCTGACCACCATCAAACTTGTCCCATCTCTGCGCCATTATATACCTCCCCATCCATGCCACCCCTAGAAAATGCATCCCCTCCCCCTTCTCCTCCCTCTCCACATAATACCGAAAAGGTGGACTTATCGAGCTCACCTAATGTCTCTACTTCTATTGCTGACCACCATCAAACCTGCCCCACAATTGCTTCTTTATATACATCCCCATCCATGCCTCTCTTGGAAAGTGCATCCCCTCCCTGCTCTCCTCCCTCTCCACATAATATTGCGAATGGGGACTTATTGGAATCACCTATAAATACTAGTGGATGTGATGTCAAATCCCTTTTAAACAACCCGAACCTTGACTTGGCTACCCTCACTATATTTGAGAACATCCCTAGGAATCATGATATTGTTATCTCGCCGGCTTCGGGTTGCAATATTACGGTGAGGAAAAAAATGAAGTCTGCATCCAGACACTTCAGAGGGAGGCCGAAAACAAAATCCCTCTTCCGGGATGAACTTCTTGACCTCAGGGAGGTTCCTATTTTTTCAACTGATGATCCTAGGGTGGATAGAGCTTGTGACCCTCCTGGGGTCTCCAAATGATTTTAGCCCTCTACTTCAATTCATATGGCATGGGCGAATAGTTTTTTTTCAAATGACTTTATATGATTCTATCATGTTTTTTATGGTTCAACTATATGCCCCGCTTCATATGCTGCTACGGTAAATGCCGTGGGACGTCTGGCTTATCGATGGAGTGGTTATTGATGTCATGACTGTAGTGTATGAACTGTGGGTTCATATCTATGGATATGGTTGATCCTCCATTTCTGTTCTTCGATTTGGTGGGTAGGGGTTCACTTCTACGGTGCTGGACTGTCTCCATGATTGGTATATGTTTCTCATTTCTCTCCATGCTACTTCAATTGGAAATTGGGGGATCTTTTCAGACATTATCAACGATTCTCTGCTTGATTATGAGTCTCATGTGATGGGTATGTTTTGCCAGATCACATTATTTTTGGTTTTAGGGGCAATGTTGCATATTTTTGGAAGTTATTATTCACTACACTTCTTATGCTGTATTATGCACTGTTTTTATTTTTCATGATATAAAACAACGTTTTTTTCTTTCTGAAAAAAAATAATTTTTTTTATGATATAAATTTTATTTAAATCTAACATTTTTTTAATAACATCATTTTAACTTAAAAGTCACAAAAACCTAAATACTTATCTTAATTTTCCCCTTTAAATAAACTACATTCCATATAAATACCATGGGTTTGTATAGTTTATTATTATTTTATTTTATTATTTTTATTTTAAATAATTATTTTCCTTTTTAATAGTGTTTTTTATCCGTTTAATTTAAATTAATTTGCTTGTGTGGAGTTTAATTTTATGATATAAATTTTATTTAAATCTAACAAATTTTTAATAACATCATTTTGACTTAAAAGTCACTGAAACCTAATTGGTTATCTTAATTTCTCAAACTATATTCCACATGAATACCATAGGTCAATACCATGGGTTGTTTTTATACTTTATTATTATTTTATTTTATTATTTTTATTTTTTATTATATTTTGACATAGTTAAAGTGTTCATTACATTATGTCATTCTTTTAATTTAATTTACTTTTATTTTTATTTTTTTATGTAATTTGACATAGTCAAAATGTTAAACATGACATAACAACATTTCTATCATAGTTAATAGTTATTAAAAAAAGAAAAAAAACTAATATTATAAACAACATATATAAAACTATTTACTTGTGGATTTAATGGCCTAAAACATTTCAATCATCTAACATTTGATCCAATGGCTCAGACATGGACACATTGGCAGCTAGGGGAGTTGTTTTCAAATAAGAACGCCTTAAAGCGTAATAAAATAAAAAACATAAAATTAATCATTATACTTATAATGAATTATTATTAATAATTAAATCAACCTAGATTTGTTTTAATTCTCGATCTATACAACACTAATATTTTTTAGAATAAAAAATATTAAAATAAATATAATTTAGCTATAATTAACTCCAGTTAAAAAAAAAATCTTAAGTAAACTCTTCACAAATTCCAAAAATAAATATTCCTCCAGTTTTGACACATTACAACCATTATTGTTATTTCTTAACGTAATTTTAAATATATTTATTTGCTAGATTTCTCGTACAGACAAAATGGGTGTTATAAAACGAGTTGTCTTTAGTGCTATTTTTTGAAAGCTTTTTTCAGTGGATTTTTCCCGTCTAATTTCTCTAAATTCTGCCAGAAATTCATTAAAAACATAAGTTTGATGAGTAATCTTGCACAATCAAAGTGTCATAGAGGTTTTTAGAGTGTTGAATCTATATATACACTTAAAAAACTAATTTAAATAACAGAAATCAAAATTTCACTTCAATTTTTTTTACCAGATTCGAGCACAAAAAAACTCCAAAACATCCCACTAAAGACAACTCCGTTAATAGAATTTTAAAAACGTTGAACTTAAACTTAAATACTTAAATTTCTAACAATAGTTAAAATAGTTATGATGGCATTCGAAAGTCTTGAAATAATAATTAATGGATATATAGAACTCTTTATTAATGGGAAGCAAAGACAAAAAAACCATTATCTGAGATATCATGTTCCCTAGGTAGGGCGTTACTCTAGAGAAAACTAGGTATCACGATCCTCAAGTGCTTTTCCCTCATATAGCACCAATTGTTTATTCAACAAATAGAACAAATATTCAAACTCAGTATCTGTTTATAAAGTGGGTCCGACAATGCTAATCAACATCTCCCACTCGGGGGTGGTGATAAACTATTTAACCTTATATTTGGTTAATATATGAATTATATATAGGGGAGACTAAAGTGAAAGCAAATTTCTCCCTTCTCAAAATATCAGGGTATTCTAATTTTTAAACTATTTATTTTAATTATTAGTGTTGTACAGGAATTCACTAACATTAAAATTATATATATATATATAACAAATTTATAATTATATATATAAAATAGCAGGATTTTATTTATTTATATAGAAAGAATTGTTTTTAGTGTGATTTTTTGAAAGTTTTTCTGTTGGATTTTTTTGGTCTAATTTCTTTAAAATTTGGCAAGAATTTATTGAAAACATAAATTTGATGGGTAATTTACGCAATCTAAGTGTCTTAGGGGTTTTTTAGGGTGTTGAATCTATATTTACAATAAAAAACTAATTTAAATAACAAAAACCAAGATTTTACCTCAATTTTTTTCACTCTAGCACTAGAAACTCCAAAAAAATCACAATAAAGACTACTCCATATATAAATAACAAATGTATATATATATATATATATATATATATATATATATATATATATAAATAACAAATGTATATATATATAATAGCATATTTGTGATTTTTTATAATAGTTGGAAGGATAAAATCTGACGTTATAAAACATGTTTTCTATACCACCAATATAAAATAATAGTAAGGGCACAAACAATAACAATAGTGTGTAGAAATTGATGCCAAACGCATCGGAAAAACTAGGTTTGAGCTAAGCGCTGTGACCCTGCATTTGCCCTTACTTCCCTCCTCTTTGTAGAAATTAAGTGAATAAATCACTTATTCACGAAGATTTCACTGAAGATTAACACGGTCATATATCAATTGAATTGCATACATAACACATAATATTCTTCTACAATTAATAATTGTCACATGCGGAAATAACGAAGCAATCTCACATCAATTCAATCACACATTAACTAGTATGTATGGGGAAAGCCTATAGCTGAAAACCCCGCAGCTATTGTGTATATTATAATGGAGAAATCAAGTAACCAATAAAGTACAATACTCCTCACAAGTACTTAGTACTCTCTCATGAAGTTACTCACAATCTGACTCAGTTTTGAACAAGTCTGAGGTTCAAAACTCCCCGCCAATTGCCTTGCCTCTATTGCGCAATCATGGCCTGTATATGAAGAGGTTCAAGGTTCGAATCCCCTTCACTTGATTGCGTAATTGTCATGGACAATTCCTCCAAGTGTAATGCAAAACTCATGCAAAACAAATCTACCAACTGATAGCTTTACTCACCCTTTCATCTACCTCTTCCATTGGTCTCCACTGAACTGATCATGCACTGTAGTGAACTGAAGTGTTCTTGAGTTGACTAATGAGTTAATATTTAGTGAATTAAATATTATTTAATTCACTCCACTCATATCTAGTTGATTAGATAGTTAACTAATCCCAACTAGTTCAACTAAAGCAAACAGAACACAACTCCACTATCTGTCCCGTTAACTCCTCCAAAACTCCTGCCACTGAAGTCTAACTGAAGCCAACCATGCAAGATGCCATCAAACCCTAGGAACCACGTGAGTCCTTGTGTCATTTGCATGAGTCACCTCCATGACTCAAACTGAAGTGCGCCAAGAGAGTAAACTGCTGTTTATAGTCAAAATATTATTAAGGGTAAATAATATTTGACTTCCATATTTTTAGGAGATCAGTCTAAAAATAGCCCGGGTCCTAAAAATAAGGGTCTCATCTATTTTTACTGACATGTCGCATACTTTAAGAATTTCCAAGTAGAATTCCCAAATTATGCTCCGTATGTCTAAAAATAGACATAGTCTAAAAATAGACTTTGCGCCAGAATTTGCCTGCGGGCCCACTTAGTGAAGGCGACTTCATTTCACTAAGCTCCATCATCTTGCCGCATTCTCAACACTCCCTCTCAGCAAGATATGGATTATCTGCAATCCCTATCCTGCCTCTGTGGAATTCGAACTTGCTCCTGGTGAGCGCCTTCGTCAGGATGTCGGCATCCTGATCCTCCGTGGGAACATATGAATTTTTATAGATCACCAAAAATAGCCCTGTATCCAAAAATAGAGGTCCATCTATTTTTACCAACTCGACCAATCATCCAAGAATAGCATACTGCAACTCCTAGACCATGCTCCATATGTCTAAAAATAGACATGGTCTAAAAATAGACTTTGCGCCAAAAATAGCCTGCGGGCCCACTTAGTGAAGGCGACTTCATTTCACTAAGCTCCATCATCTTGTTGCATTTTCAACACTCCCTCTCAACAAGATATGGATTATCTGCAACCCCTATCCTGCCTCCGTGGAATTCGAACTTGCTCCTGGTGAGCGCCTTCGTCAAGATGTCAGCATCCTGATCCTCCGTGGGAACATATGAAAGTAACATGATTCTCCGCTGAACACAATCTCCGATGTGATGGCACCGATGTCGATATGTTTGGACCAATCATGAAAAACTCGGATTAACCGAGAGAGCTTCGATGTACCGTTATCACAAAGAGGATCACTGTAGGCTCCAAATGCAACCTGAACAATCCTGCGAGGATTTTCCTCATCCAAATAGCCTCGCATGCAGCCAAGCTAGCTGCCATGTACTCGGCCTCTGCTGAACTGAGTGCCACGGATCTCTGCTTCCTGCTGTACCAGGAAACTACTGTCGACCCAATGCCGAAAACTCCTCCAGATGTGCTCTTCCGGTCCGTTGGACTCTCGCTCAATCGTACTGAAACCGTAAAGTTTCACTCCATCCCTCCGCGTCCGTACCATAGACCATATCCCGATGTGCCTCCGATATAGCGAAATAAGACATGCTTGCCCGCCTCCAAAAGAGCTTGGTAGGCTTAATCGCCGCTTGTGAAAGTTGGTGCCGGTTAATCGTACAGTGGCTACATCGGGTCGAGCCCTGACCGTGGTTATTATCACCTCACTCTGTCTAACCGCCGAGCAGATGTGGGCATCCACTACCTCCTCCGAAGTAGCATCTCCCTTCCTCCAACATCCAGGAAGAGGGGTATCAACAGGCTTGCAGCCCTGCATGTTGAACCTCTCCAGAATCTCCCGGGCATACTTGCCCCGAGAAACAAACAGTCCTCCACTGCGCTGCCAAATCTCCAATCCCAGGAAATAATGAAGGATGCCTAGGTCCTTCATCTCAAACTCTCGTGCAAGATCCTCCTTGCATGAAAGTATCAACTGCTCGTCGCCAGTCAAAATCAGATCATCTACATACAGTACGATGATCAACAGCTTCCCCTCCACCACAATCTGGTACAGGTTTGGATCCGCCTCACTCTTGGAGAATCGAAGCCCGGTGAAGTAGCTGTCTATCCGAGTGTACCAAGCACGAGGTGCTTGCTTCAGCCCGTACAGTGCTCTCTTGAGTCAGCACACATGCGACTCACTGCTGAAGACCTCAAAACCTTCAGGCTGCTCTATGTACACCTCCTCCTCAATAACTCCATTGAGGAACGCAGTCTTCACATCCATCTGATGAATGTGCCACCCCATCTGCGATGAGAGAGCAAGGATCGTCCGTATGGAAGAGTACCTTGCGATAGGTGCAAAGGTCTCCTCATAATCGATCCCCTCGATCTGTGAGAAGCCACGGGCGACAAATCTCGCCTTGTACTTCTCCACACTCCCGTCAGCCGCCTGCTTCACTTTGTAGATCCATCGCGAACCCACAACTGATTTCCCCTCCGGTCTTGGGACAATCTCCCATGCACTGTTCCTGACGATCGAATCATATTCTTCGATCATGGCATCAACCCATGCGGGTTCCTCCACAGCTTCCTCAAAAGAGGATGGCTCTGTCACAACACATTGAATCATAAGAGCCATGTATCCAGTGTACCGATCCGGTGACTGTCTCTGTCTGCGCTGTGCTGTAGGTGGTCCTACAACCTTCTCTGCATCCCGAGCCAGTCGCTCAGCTTCTGTAGTGCGCATGCGCCCTCTGATGGTTGGCGCTGCCTGGGTGGTTTCTTCCACCTCCCGAACCTCCTCTTGTGGCTGATCCACATCTGGAAGCTCCTCCTTAGGAACTAACAGCTCCTCATCTGCATGCAAGTGTAGCTCCCTCTCAAGCGAACACTGCATGGCTTTCTCCTCCTGAAATTTTATATCCCGTCGCACAACAGTCTTTCGACTGTCTGACAAATACACCCGATAGTTGTGAGGTGTATCAGTGTACCCTACAAATATTCCAACCTCAGCAGTTGGATCCAGCTTCCTTCTCGCATCCTTCGTCACATGCATGTAGACAGGAGAACCAAAAATCCGCAAATGGGAAATATCAGGCCTCTTGCCAGAATAAGCCTCCTCCGGTGTACTCATGCCAAGAACCTTGTGAGGACAACGGTTCTGCACATACACCGCTGTATTGCATGCCTCAGCCCACAAGTGAAGGGGTAGGCCCTGATCATGCAACATCGCCCGTGCAGCACCCACGATCGTTCTGTTCTTCCGCTCAGCCACCCCGTTCTGCTGTGGGTTATGGGGTGCGATGAGCTCTCTCCGAATCCCTTCTGCGCTGCAGAACTCCTTGAATTCAGCCGAGATGAATTCACCACCGTTATCACTCCCTAGAGCAATCACCTTCTTCCCCGACTCCTTCTCGACCAGTGCTTTAAACTCACAGAACTTCGCGAATGTATCGCTCTTCTTCGACATGAAGAAGATCCAACACTTTCGAGAGAAATCATCAACAAAGATCACATAATACCTGTGCTTTGCTGTCGAAGCAACAGAGAAAGGACCACACACGTCTGTGTGAACTCTCTCAAGGATCGGCGTGGCGCGACTATCCTTCTCGTGAAAGGTGGCCACACATTTCAGCACACCCTGCACCGACCGATCGCGTGCGTTCTCAGAAGTCCAAAGAGGAAAATCGCCAATCTTCAAAGTTCTGATGGCATAGGATGGGTTTCAATTTCTAGGGGCGAAATTACTACCATCTCGGGCCGCCCACATTCTGCCTTAAGGCGAGAGGCCGCGCGCAACATTCACTCCGCAAATCGACAGTTCCGAGTTCGGGAATCCCCGTCTTCCGGCTCAAAGAGTCCATCGCGCAGAAAGCTTTTCCTTCGTCGAAGACCACATCATACCCCTTATCCTCCAACATCGCTACCGAAATCAGGTTCTTCTTCAATCCAGGTACATGCATGACATCCTTTAAGACAAAGGGTTTACCAGACTCCCTCTGAAAGGATACGGTACCGATACCAGTCGCACTGTATCTACCGTCACCGCCCATCTCGATGTGCATACCCAAATCCTTGTCCTCCAGATCTGAGAACAACTCCCGATCTCCCGTCATATGAAATGACGCACCGCTGTCCAAGAACCACACCGATCCTATCACACTTGAAACCAAGCATGCAATCAGTGAAAAGTCAAGCTCGAACTGTGAAGCCAAAGCTTCTCCATCTGCAGATCTTCCCGCTTGCTTGTTCTTCTTCTTCTTTGGACAATTGGTAGCATAATGTCCGTGATCATGGCAGTGAAAACACTTCACTTTCGCCATATCCTGCTTCTTGCCCTTTGCACCAGAATGAGAGGTTTTCTTACCTTTCCCTTTCTTTGCTTTGGCCACCAAAGCGCAGTTTTCTTCATCAGCTCCCTTTGATGAAGATCCATCTCGAGTAGTCCTCCTTATCTCCTCCTGCATGAGATCCGCTCAAAGGCGCTCCCATCCCGGCAGCTTCTCCCGACCATTGACACTATCTTGATATGAGTGCCAAGCCTTCGGAATACCAAGGAGAGCCAGGTCGACCATGTCCTCGTCTTCGACAGTCACCCCCACACTTCCCAGCTCATCTCTGTACTGAGTGAACTTCGTGAGGTATTTGGCGATACTGTCGCCCTTCTCCATCTTGATGTTCCTGAGCTTATCTTTGAGCGCCAGCTTCCTTTGGTCACTCTTACTCTGGAATAGATCCGTCAAATCTTTCCACATTAAACATGGAGTAGCCTTTCCATGCAGGCTGGATACAATATGATCCTTGACGCCCTCCAACAAGATCCTTCGACATTTCGCGATCTTCTTTTGCCATGCATCGACCAAAGCTGCATCAGTGGGCTTTGGGACATCCGCATCCACGAACTCCTTCAGACCATTATCTTCTAACACTGCTTCCATTCGATCTTTCCATGCAACATAGTTCGAACCGCCTTCAAGAGCATATTCGAGTCGCAAACCATTGAAAGAAGACATCTTTCAACACCGGCACCAAGAAGAACAACCTTCTGCAAAATTCGAATTCCAAACTCTAAGCTCTATCGCTTCCGATCTACACTTGAAAACAAATTATTTCCAAATCAGAGATTGACTCCAAGGGCATTCACCAGATCTTTCACCTTACAAAGAAGGATGAATATTCCGGAGGCTACCTGGCCCGCATGCAGACTCTGTCTGAGGAAATAAGTTTGCAATCACCGTAATAGATCACAATTAATCTTTTGCTCGATACCATTTAGGAATGAATGAATAAATCACTTTATTCATCATAGATTAACTCGTCATATATCAATTTCGAATTGCATACATAACACATAACCTTCTTCTACAATTAATTGTCACATGCGGAAATAACAAGCAATCTCACATCAATTCAACGCACATTAATCAAGATATGGTCATGGGGAGAGCCTATAGCTAAAAACCCCGCAAATATAAACCCCGCAAATTTCATTTCTATGGGTATATTATAGTTAGGAATTTATGAACAATGGGTACAATATTCTATACATCAAGACTTCTCAGATGAAGTTACCACAGGACCTGATCAGCTGTTCACAAACCTGAGAAACTAAAACTCCTCGCCCAATCGCCTTGCCCCTTATCACAATCATGGCCTGTATATGAAGAGGTTCAAGGTTCGAATCCCCTTGCCTTGACTGCGCAATTGTCATGGACAATTCCTCCAAGTGTAATGCACAACTCATGCAAAACAAATCTACCAACTGATAGCTTTACTCACCCTTTCATCTACCTCTTCCACTGGTCTTCACTGAACTGATCATGCACTGTAGTGAACCGAAGTGTTCTTGAGTTGACTAATGAGTTAATATTTAGTAAATTAAATATTATTTAATTTACTCCACTCATATCTAGTTGATTAGTTAGTTAACTAATCCCAACTAGTTCAACTAAAACAAACAGAACACAACTCCACTACTTGTCCTGTTAACTCCTCCAAAACTTCTGCCACTGAAGTCTAACTGAAGTAAACCATGCAAGATGCCATCAAACCCTAGGAACCACGTGATTCCTTGTGTCAGTTGCATGAGTCACCTCCATGACTCAAACTGAAGTGCGCCAAGAGAGTAAACTGCTATTTATAGTCAAAATATTATTAAGGGCAAATAATATTTGACTTCCATATTTTTAGGAGATCAGTCTAAAAATAGCCCGGGTCCTAAAAATAAGGGTCTCATCTATTTTTACCGACATGTCGCATACTTCAAGAATCTCCAAGTAGAATTCCCAAATTATGCTTCGTATGTCTAAAAATAGACATAGTCTAAAAATAGACTTTGCGCCAGAATTTGCCTGCGGGCCCACTTAGTGAAGGCGACTTCATTTCACTAAGCTCCATCATCTTGCTGCATTCTCAACAAAACAGGTCATCGCAACATTTGCACTATAACTTTTTGTCTACGAAGTTTCAGAAGCTGAAATTTTTAGAGAGCGAAGCCGAAATCCTATGGAACATCTTCACAAAATTTTAGAGCTTGGTTCACAATATTTTCGGAGATATGATATGTGGAAGTTAGGTCTTTTTCAGGCTCCCGAATTTCATCTCAAAGAGGTTATCGTGGGAAAATCTTCATAACTCTCTCTCTGAGCATCGGATTGGAATGCTGTAAAAATTGACTGCAAGTACACAGACTATAGTTTCTTGTCTATCAATTTCAGAGCCAAAGGAGGAAACATTGACACGTGGCAAGTCATACAAGTTTTCTCTACTGAACAAGTCCATAATTAGGTCATTGTGGGAGATTGGACATAACTTTGCCTTGAAGAATCCAAATCAGGTAAGACCTGTGGCATTCGAAAGATAATTCAAAGGGCTAATGCAGTGAAATTTTTTAGATATTGAAGATCCGAAATCACAGAGATAATTTAGTTTTAATATCGAGCTCCTCAAATGAAAGAAAAAGGTGTGTATTTGGTTTTTAAAATTGCATAATGTTTGTTTGAAAAAGCAGTTTGAAGTGATTCCAAGGGCATATTTTAGAATTTTTATCAGTATTGGGTTCTATAATTCCTCAAAAAAATAATTCCATGCCCATTAAGCCCTCAAAAAGCTATATTGTGATGCATGAAGAGGAAGAATTGCAGTATGAGATATCAAAATTACGGTACCAAGTGCAACAAATTTCGATCTTACGAAGAGCAACCGAAGATGACATAGATGGTTTAAAATCAGAAATGGAGGCTAATTTGGATGGTTTGAAGGATCAAATAATAGCTAATATGGATGATAAATTAGTGGAAGATCACATCGAGCATCAACAACAAGTTCTCCAACTCTCAAAGGATAACATAACTTTGGTGTAGAATCTAATGAAACAACAAGAAGATCAACATCACATCGAAAGAAGTTCTAAAGTAGTCACAAAAACAAGAACTCAACAAGTACGATCAATTTTAGAGTATCTCAGCAAGTGGAAGAACTTTCCTGTAGAAGATTCCACATGGGAGGATGAGAATTTTATACAGAAGCATCATAGCCAACTTGCCATCGAATGAAAATACTTCATTAGCTGAAAGGGGTACAAGCTAAGTCCATTAATAAAGGTAGTCTTGCTGGCAGTAGCCTTTACAGAGAAATTTAAACTTACATATATATAGCTCTACATTATATATAGGTCGGCTAGGATTACATTGTGGCCCCATGGACTCCTATATATAGAAAGGAGGTTTTGTCATTTGTATCATCCAAGAATTTTTCATGCATATAATGTATTGAAGGTTGCCCCCTCGAAGTGGCTTATTTCTAAAGCTTTGATATCTCTTTTCTTCTATTTTTGGAGCTGGTTTCACAACATATGCAGAGAGAAAAAACCACCATCATGCTGCTACAAAGGAAGAAGATGAACAACTAGATGCAAAATTTCTTATTTGCAATGAACAACAGGTGCTCCTCACATGCAACTTATGGGTTGAAGCAGACCTTGTCAATGGATCCCTTAGTAAATTTGTTTCCTATCTGTCGGGAGCAAAACCCCCTGAGTTGCCATCATTTGTTGTTGTTTGCTTCTTCCAATACAAAGGCACACCATGGGATGCCTTCAACCCAACCTATGTTCCACTCCCCCCAATAACACAAGGTTCTCGCACGCAAATGCCCCTTTGAATGGCATGGGGATTGATAATACATAAATCACAAGGCATGACATTACAAAGGGCGACAGTGGACATTGGCAACATAGACCATCAAGGTTTGACATTCACTGCCATCTCTAGAGTTAGAACCTTGAACGACCTCTGCATCTATTCATTGTTTCCCTTTTCGCTACTCCCGCATCCAAGGCAATGTTTACGTGCCACGTAGGCAACAAGAGGAGTCCATCTTGACTTCGAGGTCTATACATCCACCTGCAATGTGATCGCTACATCTATTGCCTTCCAATCTCCTTCCAGTAAGTGTTCTTTTGACTCAATTTCCTCATGCCCTTCTCTACAAATTCCTATACTTGTATCACTTTTTACATTTCATCAATATTTTAATCTTTCTTTTACTAAAAAACACTAATTCCCACATGTCACATTCAACTAACTCAACAACTTCTTTTTCCCCCTCTTTCAGACTATAAAGATGGATCACAAGTACCTGTCCCGACTACTCTAAGGAGATAGATGGCCAACAAGTTGCTCTTCTTGACATAAAACCTCCTTCTCCATCATCTCCACCCAACTAATGACCTTCTCAAAAAGCTGAAGGCCTTCTTGCACCTGCTTATACATCTTCATGAAAAGGATACAGTAACAACGCTTCGGTTCGATTCAGAGTCCCGCACTTATCATAATGGTGTTACCATAGATACATACTGGTGTCGTCGTTGCCATCGCACCCTCTCCATATATGATTACTTACTAGTTCAATACCACTGGTTCAATGGGAATGTACAAAACATAAAATTAGCTTTGACTTGTTCCAGACACTTTTGGATTGCAGCGCATGCAATGTTATGCTATTTTGTTTGTACTTTTACTCTCACCATGCTTGATGGAATGTAGTTTGCAACTCTTCCTCTATTTTAGAACATATCGAATGAATGTATTAGAAACTAAAGCACCATTTTATACGTTGTTCAATCTTGTAAATACATAATGCTTCTTCGAAGTCTATACAGCCACCCACAATGTGATTGCTACATCCATTGCCTTCCAATCCCCTCTCAGTGAGTGTACTTCAACTCAGCAGCTCCATGCCCTTCTCTACAACTTCCTATACTTGTATTACTTTTTTTTTTCATTTCATCAATCTTTTATGCTTTCCTTTTACTTAAGAACACTAATTCCCACATATGACATTCAACTAATTCAACTTTTGTTTTCCCCCTCTTTTAGACTACCAACATGGATAGCAAGTACTTGTCCCAACTTTATCGTTACTGTGATGAGATAGATGGATAACAAGTTGCTCTTATGGACATAAAGGCAAGACACCTTCTGTGCTCTGTCTTCCTTCTTCATCGTCTCCAACCAACTATTGACCTTCTGAAAAAGCTAAAGGCCTTGTTGCAATGAATTATACATCTTCATGAAAGGGATACAATAAGAAAGCTTCGGTTGGATTTCCAGTCCCGCAATTATCATCTTAGTGTTGTCATAGATACAAATTGGTGTTGTCGTTGCCATTGCACCCTCTGCATATATGATTAGCTACCAGTTCAATACCACCTGCTCAAAAGGAAATGTAAAAAGCAAAAATTGAATGTGCTTCACTCCAAACACTTTTGGATTGCAGTGAATGCAATTTTATGCTATTTTGTTTGCACATTTTCGCTCAAAATGTGCTTGGTTCCAAACACTTTTCGATTGCAATGAATGCAATGTTATGCTATTTTGTTTCCACTTTTTCACTCACCATCGTGTATGCAATGTAGTTTGCAACACTTACTCTGTTTCGAAACATGTCGATTAAATATATTAGAAATTAAAGCAGCCATTTTTATAGGTTGTTGAATCCTATAAATACATAATGCTTCCTTTTGTTGATCTCAATATAAAGTCATTACTTCTTTGAATTTGATCAAGACCATTGTTATTTCAAAGCCTTTGAAAGAGCTTGTATACTGTCTTTATAATATAGCATTTCAAAATTAGTTTTTGAACGTAAAGGCAACCACCCATCATGTCTTCAAAGTTATAAATGCTATATTTCTTCCTCTATAACTATTTTTTATTCATTTCAATTTAGTGGTATATTGTCTTTATAATATACAATATACAAATTGAAAAATAGTTGTTGAATGTAAAGGCAACCACCCATCATGTTTACAAATTTATAAATGTTATAATTGTTCCTCTACAACTGTTTTTCATTCATTTCAATTTAGTAATCATTGCAGGTGCCATTAATTCCCTTACCTTTACCATCACTATAACAAAATCCTGTTCCAATCTCCCATGAACCTTCTCCATGCCTAGTTGAAGAAAAAACCATGGCTGGTTTAAAACATGGGTTGTATGTAACTCCTCTCTTACAACACTAAATAACAACGTAGCATAGATTTCATACAACACTAAATAACAATGTAGCATAGATTTCATGGTGCATGATCCCTCTCTTTAATTTCAACAACGTTCTCCTTGGAGGCACAATTTTCTCTGCCATTACATGATGTCTTTAATTTCAACAACATTTTCCTCTGCTGTCTCTAATTTCGACAACCGATGTTGTCTTTAATTTCAACAACATTCTCCTCTGTTGTCTCTAATTTCAACAAAAATCTCCTTGGAGGGGAAAAATACGTGCTTTCTTAAATTTTAACAAAATTCTCCTATGTTGTCTTCAATTTCAACAAAAAACTCCTTGGAGGGGCAAACTTGTCTGTTAGATATTTAATAAAATGTGTATAAAGGTGACCTACCCCAAAAAAATGTCAGCTATACAACTTTTTTATTTCTGCCTTTCTATCTTCTAATCATCTTTTATTGCAAAGGACACATAAACATGGTCCCTATTGTTGTCACATACAATGCCCTTATTCATGGCTTCTGTAAGAAAGGAAAGCTTGCACAAGCTAGGAAATTCTTCTACAAAATGCCCAACAAGAAAATAGTCCTTGATGTTGTCACATACAATGCATTTCTTGATGCCCAAATTTAGGAATGGCAACACAAGCAGCCCATCAAAGTACTTCATGAGATGTTGGACAAAGGGATTAATCCAAATCTTATCACATAGAATGTCCTTATTGCTGGTTATTGCAAAGCAAACAGACTTATTGCTAGTTATTGCAAAGAAAACAAACTTCATAAAACTCTTGGGTTATTACATATTACTAGTGCTTACTCTCAAAGCTAGGCAAGCTGGCACATGCTAGGAAATTCTTCTATGGAATGCCCAACAAGAAAATAGTCCCTGATGTTGTCACATATAATGCATTTTTTGATGGCCACATTAAGAAATGACAACACAAGGAGCCCATAAAAGTACTTCATGAGATGGAGACCATAAAAGTACTTCATGAGATGTTGGACAAAGGGATTAATCCAGAGCTTTCCATTCGTAAAATCGATACACCTTGTTTAAAATTTATACATTTTCATGACTTTGACTTATCTTTTGGATTGATTTCAATTCAGTTTTTGTTGATTTTATGGAACATAGCAACTTGGTTAAGAGTTTCTCATTTCATGCCAGTTTCACCTTTGGAATAGTTAGTTTTCTCTCTAATTTTTCAAAACCGACCTGTAAACTCTAACGATGGCTTGTGTATGTTTCCATTTCAGTCTTCCCAGAATAAAAAAGCACAACTTCTAAGGAGTTTGCTTAACCTTCACCTCGTCTTTAAATCTAAAAAGTAGTAGTGGGTGTCAATTTTTTATCTTTGCTTAATTTATAGTTCAATTGTCCCTTAGGAGTGTCACAATTGTTTGTTGTAGGAGCAGAATTGCAATTGTTGAATTTTTCCAAGGTGTAGTCAACATCACCAAACAAGACTTGGCACATAACCGTTTTGGCTGAAATAGTCAAACTTGATTTTTACTTAGCAAAGACTTGCGGATCTGTCACAGCAAAAACCCAACAAACAAACAAAAAATATGAAAATGCACATAATGTCCAAAGAGGAATAAACTTTTTTCATTGAAATTTAATATGAAACCTTACATGTATATACCTATATGCTCATATATCTAAAACATTATGGACCATGGCATGAATCACAATGAGAAAATGTAATCATGCCCTAGCTTCGTTCACAAGTGGTTTAATAGACCCTTTTGAAATATCTTCTCTATTCTACGTATAAAAGAATTTGGAAAAGGAGGTGAAATTATTGCTTTCGGCCTGTTGTAAGGAGCGTCATGGGTGAATTGGTTGCACTTCACAAAGTCTAACTAATCTCACTTAGTCTTGATGAGTCCTATTAGACTTTGTGAGGTCTTCCTTGGTGAGATAGAGTCGGGATGAGTTGGGTATAACTTGACCCAGTTTTGAGGACAGGTCGAGTCAAACCATTGAGTTCAGGTAGATAAGGACAAGCCATGTTACAGTTGATGGGGTATATCAAATATGGTTAAATTCTGGTTCTTCGAGATATTGCGACTAAATTTTTTGTTGTTATTTATATTTGTAATATTGTTCTCTACTTATCTGCCATGACTCATGAGTGGTAGCATCTTTAAATGTTTTTTGGATGAGAACATGTGTATTTGACTTCTAGTTTCTCTCTTTTGGACAGGATAGAGAAGGTAGTAAGAACAACACTATTACTACTAGAACAATCCTGGGCGGCCTAGGATGCAAGGAAGTTGTGAGACAATTGGAGACTAGGAATGCACAATGGTGAAGTAGCAATGGGAATATACAATTCAATTTAAAATTATATACCATTGATATGTTTAATACCATGGATTATTAATTTCTCTGTATATAATACTATTTTCTACTATTTATTATTATTATTTTACCCCTTTTTTCTTTTTGTCTCCCAGCTTCCTCTCCTTCTTATTGTCTTACTTTCTTATTATTTTCCCTCCCTTTTCTTTTTCCTTCCAAAAATTAAAATATTTTTTTCATGCTACATTTTTGAACATAATGAAAACAGAATGAAAATGAAGATTTGGGCATTGACTTACTAGAAAAAATGGAGGTTGTAATATAGAAATGGGATAAGCGTATTGTCAACAAAATTTTAATACTAGAAATTGCCCTTGATAACATTTTTCATGATCTAGATGACCATGAGTGTCCTTAGATCATATTCAAAGGCAATTGCCTAAGAAGAAAGACATAAATGTTTTGATAATGATTTTTTATTTTTTATTTTTATTTTTATTTTATTTTATTTTATTTTATATTGAAGAATTGAGTGGGGAATGTTAAACTAACACAAGTGATATCACCAAGAATATACATAAATTTATTTCCTTGTAATAAGAGTCATGGCTAGTGGTCATGACCCATAGTTTAACAAAATATCATGATTAGTAATTAACTATATTTCTCTTGGACCAATGATGTGCAACTCTTCCTTCTAAACTGAAATGCATCTTTACATGTTTCATGAAAAACAATGATCTTTTATGGTTCCTTTTGTTTTAAAAGTAATTTGCACATTGTCTTTTTTATGTCATTGTTGTGAAACTAGCACCAAAAATAGAAGAAAAGAGAGATCAACGCCTTAGAAATCAGCCACTTCGAGGGGGAAACCTCCAATACATTACATTAATGAACAATTCTTGGATGATACAAATGACAAAACCTCCTTTCTATATATAGGAGTCCATGGGGCCACAATGTAATCCTAGCCGACCTAACAATAATAATTGACGGGCACAATAATAACAATATGGGGGTTACAGGGGTACAACAATAACAATAAGGGGGTTACACTAACAACAATAAGGGACTATACTAGTAATATAGGGACCTAACATGCTCCCCTCCTTCAAAAAAGTGTTGTTCTCAACGCTTGAGTAGCTCTGGGTGCTTTTGTATGAAATTCTCATCCTCCCATGTAGAATCTTCAGTGGGTAAGTTCTTTCATTTGATGAGATACTCTGAAATTGATCGATTTTGTAGTTGTCGAGTTCTTGTTTTCGTGACTACTTCAGGTTCCAATATGTTTTTTCCTTCCTCATAAAGTTCTGGCAATATTGTTTGAACTGGAAGTTTGTCTCCTATAACCTTTTTTAAGCATGAAACATGGAACATGATGTACTCACAGCAATAAGAAGTTTCAATTTGTATGCCATAGTACCAATATTTTGCAACCTTGTAAGGACCAGTACTTTGGGGTGATAATTTATTATCCTTCTTCAGCTTGCTTGAGTGGTGACATTTGTCGTAAAGGGGAGCAATGAAAATACCCAGTCTCCCACATCAAAACTTCTCTCACTACGATGTTGATATGCCTGTTGTTTCATTCGATTTTGTGCCAAATTTAGGTTCTCCTTTAAGAGTTAGAGAACTTCTTGTTGATGCTCGATGTGATCCTCCACTGCTTGAACCCTAGAATTTTCCCTTAAAGAAGATGTGATGGATGGTGGATGATATCCATAAAGTGCCATAAATGGGGTCATTTTTGCTGCAGAATGGAAGGAAGTGTTATACCACCATTCAGCGAGAGGTAACCACTTGACCCATTGTGCTTGCTTATCAAATACAAAACAACGAAGATATCCTTCCAGACATTTATTCACTATTTGACCATCAGATTGAGGATGATAAGATGAGATATGAGCTAGCTCAGTACCCAAACAAGAAAATAATTCCGTCCAAAAATTTCCTGTAAAAATGGGATCTCTGTCACTTATAATAATCTTCGGGTTTCCATGTAGCTTTTCAATTGTTTCCATAAATGCAGTAGCAATTGTACTCGCTTTAAATGGATGAGTTAATGCACAAAAGTGTGCATAATTTGTAAGTCTATCAACTACCACCATGATGACACTCCTTCCTTCGGACTTAGGTAAACTTGTGATAAAATCCATTGAAATCTCCTCCCAACGTTGACTTGGAATGGATAAAGGTTGTAGAAGACTCGGGGTCTTAATTGTCTCAACTTTATTTTGCTAGCAAACCGAACATTCCGCCACAAACCTTTGAATATCAGATTTAAGGCCATCCCAAAAAAAATCTTTCTTCACCCTGTGGTAATTTTTTAAAAATCTCGAGTGTCCTCCTAAAGGAGAAGTGTGCAATTCCAAAAGAATCTTTTGTTTTAGTTGGGAATTCTTGCAAATATATATATCTTTGTACCATAAGGAATTATTTTTCCAATTAAATGTATCAGATGTACTAGGATATTGCTGCAACTTTTGAATGAGAGTCCACACTTCCTCGTCCTTCTTCCATTCATCCCTTGCTTCAATTATTCAATCTGGTTGGATAATTGAAATGGCACAAAGAAATGCTTCCACCTCTTCATCCTTTCTTGAGAGTGCATCTGCAACCACATTTAGCTTCCCTTTTTGTAGATGATTTCAAAGTCATAACCCAACATTTTTGTGACCCATTTTTGCTGCTCTTTTGAAGATAGTCTTTGTTCCAAAAAGTGTTTAAGACTATCATGATCAATTTTTACCTTTAAGTGTCTTCCCATTAGATAAGGTCTCCATTTCTTTAGTGCATGTAGTATTTCCAACATTTCCTTCTCATAAATAGCCTTTTGTAAATAATTTCCTTTGATTGAACGACTTTCAAAAGCAATGGGTCTTCCTTCTTGCATTAAAACAACACCAATTCCATTTCCTAAGTAGATTATCTCCACAATAAAGGTTTTTGGAACTCGGCGTAGCTAAGACTAGTGCTAGGTACTTTGCCTTTTAAGATGTTCAAAGGCCTTAGTTGCTTCAAGAGTCCATGAAATGTGCATCTTCTTCAACAATGCTGTTAGAGGTGTTGTTATTCTCCTTACCTTGAATAAAATCTCCAGATAATACCTGTTAACCCGGAACGAAAATTGCTATGGTTCTGGGACTTATCTTCTTTAATGGCGAATTTTGTAAAGGCTTCACCACACCCTGAGATACAATATGACCTAGATATTCCACCTCTTGTACTGCAAAGAAACATTTGGATTTTTTTGCATATAATTGTTTCTCCTGCAATAGTTTGAGCACCCTGTCAACATGTTCAACATGATCCTTCCAAGACCTGCTGTAGATTAGTATATCATCAAAAAATACTAGCACAAATTTTCTAAGGAAGGGCTTGAAAATGGAATTCATCAACCCTTGAAATGTAGAAGGTGCATTGGTAAGGCCAAAAGGCATGACCAAAAATTCATAATGACCCTCATGAGTTTCAAATGTTGTTTTTGGAATATCTTCGGTCTTCATTCTAATTTGATGATATCCTGAACAAAGATCCAACTTGGTAAAATAAATTGCTCCATGTAATTCATCCAATAATTCATCAATCACAGGAATGGGAAATTTATCTTTAATGGTGAGCTTATTGAGCTCCCTATAATCCGAACACATGCGCCATGATCCATCCTTCTTGTGTACCAATACTACATGAGCAGAGAAAGAACTTTGACTAGGTTGAATTATACCCGCCTCTAACATTTCTGCAATCATACGTTCAATTTCGCTCTTTTGGAAGTAAGGATATCTATAAGGCCTGATGTTTGGAGGAACACTTCCTGGAATCCAATGAATAGCATGATCATGATCACGAATAGGTGGGAGTCCTTTGGGAGTTTCAAACACCTTGGAATGATTGTCCAAGACTTGTTGGAGATCTGCAGAAATAGATGATTTTGATGTCGGAACTTCTACTGAGCATAATTGTGCAATTATGCTTCGTTGTTCTTTCTTTAGAAGATTTGTCATGACATTAGAGGTTATTATCCTTCCCGGCTTCCCTTCAATACCCCGTAATTTGACTTCCTTTCCTTCTGAAAAAAATTTCAAGAAAAGTTCTTGAAAATTAAAAGCTACCGTTTCCAAAGATTGTAACCATTGTACTCCTAGTACAACATCAACACCTCCCATAGGAATGGAAAGCATTGGACTAGTCAATACATACTTACATAGCTTGATATTATGGGATTTTCCAGAGAAATTTGTAGTTCCTCCATTTGCAACCATCACTTGACATTCTGGTGCTCGGTATAGGAAATAATTCAATTCCTTGGATTCCTTACAATGAATAAAATTGTGGGTACTACTCGAATAAATCAACGCTATTACCTTTTTCTTCTTGATATGTCCTTTTATCTTGAGAGTTTGAGGAGTGGTAATTTATTCCAATGCATTACACACTATAGTCGAACTCATTTATTCTTCTTCTAGGGTTGGTTCCTCGTGTATATCCTCTTATTTTGAAGTTTATTGTTCACTTTCTTCCTCCTCTTCACAATCTATGTAAAATAATTTCTTCTCGAAACACTTATGACCTTTAGTGTATTTATTATCACAACCGTATAAAAGCCCTTTTGCTCTTTTTTCTTCCAATTGATGTGGTGTCAACCTTGTAGGTTGTGGAAATCTAGGCGTAGCAACATTTCCTTCTTTATAGAATTGAGTGGTAGGCTTCCTTGTCGCCATAATTTTACATTCAATTTTTCTTGCCAACCTGAATGCCTTCTCCAATGAATCAGGTTCCAAAACGCGAACTTCATGTTGGATGTTATCCTTGAAAGTGCCTATGAAGAGATCAATCTTGTGTTCCTCTGGAATATCAATTACCCTTATATTCAATTTTAAGTCTCTGGCTGTGTCTTACACGAACTCTTGCTGAGATTTACTACCTGGCTGTGTATGCTGCTGTTTTGGTATCCCCACAATGCTATCATTTTCTGGAAATTGACCAAGGACATTTTTTTACGAGGAGCAAAGCCATCGGGTTACCAGCATACAAAAATGTATTTTGTTCTAAATGTAAAGTTGCAATGCATACCTTGGTGTGTTACAAGGTTTGAATGAGATCAAAATATTGCTCCATATGTAGTATCCATGTTACAAAGGCTCAGTTATCAAACTTCCTCATATCCATCTTTGGAATATGGTGGTTCTTCCATCCAACATTAGAGTTTATGAAATCACAATTGACATTTATTTTGTTCTCATCATGAGTTTCCTCTACTATCTTTTTGCAATGAGGAAATATTTCTTGTTCAACTTTGTCAAACCTTCCATGTTTGCTTTTAGATCATTCTTCATGTTTTCCATGTTGTCTTTCATTTTTTCTTCCATGTCATCCATCTTAGCTTCCATGCCAGCTTCCATGCCATCCATCTTAGCTTCCACGCCTTTCTTCAAACTATCCATATTGTTCTTCAAACCATCCATCTTCGCTTCCACGCCTTT